>PISX010020583.1:0-35464 GCA_004024625.1 Mellivora capensis | reverse complement strand
TTTTTTTTTTTTTTTAATATTTTATTTATTTATTTGACAGAGAGAGATCACAAGTAGGCAGAGAGGCAGGCAGAGAGAGAGAGGAGGAAGCAGGCTCCCCGCTGAGCAGAGAGCCCGATGCGGGGCTCGATCCCAGGACCCTGAGATCATGACCTGAGCCAAAGGCAGAGGCTTTAACCCACTGAGCCACCCAGGTGCCCCTATTTTATCCTTCTTCATGGTAGCAACCTATGACTTCACATTTTGTGTGTGAGAACGGGAATCATCTTCTCTCCATCTTTTTTTAAAATTTAGGTTCTTTTTTAGCTCAACACAACTACACATTTTAAATTTCTCCCTATCCTGGCATGTTTTCTACTTGCTGAGGTTTTTTCTTTTTGAGGGGAGAGTTGGGTAGAGAGAGAATTTTAAGTAGGCTCCACAGCCTGACAAAAGGCTTAATATCACAACCTGAGATCATGACCTGAGCAAACATCAAGAGTTGGATGGTTAACTGACTGAGCCATCCAGGTGCCCCTGAGCTCCCTTCTTAAAGGTCATTTGATTAACGAGAAAGTATCTTTTTTAATATGCTACATGATTTCCAACCCAAACCAGGTCATAACTTAAGTCTGCTTCAAGTAATTTCCTTCATGGTTTTGCTAATTCGGATTTTTCTTTAGTTACTAGATACTATCACTACATTTATTTTCCTAAAGCTTTTGTTTTCACTTTTGTTTTTGTGGGTGTTTTTGGGGTTTTTTTGGTAATTCAGTCAATCATGCCCTGATACTGGCTGTGGCCATTTATTATTACTTTCCAGTTTCTAAAGTGATGGCAAAATGGAATTTCCCCTAATTTTTTAAGACCTTGACTCTGATTCTTTTTTTTTTTTTCTATTGAAGTATAATTAACATACAGTGTTATGTTCATTTTGGGTACACAATATAGTGCTTCAAGAATTCTATATATTTCTCTGCTCATCAAGATAAGTTGCTCTTAACTCCCTTATCTATTGAACCCATCGTCCCATCCACCTTCCTTCTGGCAATTATCAGTTTCTTCTTTGTATTTAAGAGTCTGCTTTTTTGGGACGCCTGGGTGGCTCAGTTGGTTAGGCGGCTGCCTTCAGCTCAGGTCATGATCCCAGCATCCTGGGATCGAGTCCCACATCGGGCTTCTTGCTCGGCATGGAGCCTGCTTCTCCCTCTACCTCTGCCTGCCACTCTGTCTGCCTGTGCTCGCTCTCTCACTCTCTCTCACTTTCTCTCTGACAAATAAATAAAATCTTTAAAAAAAAAATGTTAAAAAAAAAAGAGTCTGCTTTTTTGTTTGTCTCTTATTGCTTTGTTCACTTGTTTTTTTCCTTAAATTCCACATATGGGTAAAATCATAAGGTGTTTGTCTTTCTCTGGCTGACATATTTCACTTAGTATTATATCCTCTAGATCCATTCAATTTGTTGCAAATGGCAAGATTTCCTTCTTTTTTATGGTTTAGTAATATTCCATTGTATGTGTATACCATATCTTCTTTATCTTTTTTTCCCCAAATTTTTATTTAAATTCTAGTTAGTTAACATATAGTTTAATATTGGTTTTAGGAGTAGAATTTAGTGCTCATCACTTACATACAACACCCAGTGCTCATCACAAGTGCCCTCCTTAATACCCATCCCATTTAGGCCATCCCCCACCTCCCTCCCTCCAGCAACCCTCAGTTTGTTCTCTGTAGTTAAGAGGCTCATGGTATGCTTCTCTCTCTCTTTTTTTTTTCCTTCCTATATGTTCCATGTATCTTCCTGCATCTTCATTTGTTTCTTAAATTCCACATATGAGTGAAATCCTATGATATTTGTTTTTTCTGACTGACTTATTTCACTTAGCATAGTACACTCTAGCTTCATCCATTTCATTGCAAAAGGCGAGATTTCATTCTTTTTGTTGGCTGAGTAATACTCCATTGTGTGTATATCTATATATCACATGTTCTCCATCCATTCATCAGTCGGTGGACATTTGGGCTCTTTTCATATGTTAGCTGTTGTTAATAATGCTGCTATAAACATCAGGGTGCATGTGGCCCTTCAAATCTGTATTTTTGTATTCTTTGGGTAAATACCTAGTAGTTCAATTGTTGTATCATAGGGTAGTTCTATTTTTTTTAAAAAAGATTTTATTTATTTGAGAGAGCATGTGAGAGAGCACAAGTGGTGGAGAGGGAGAAGCAGGCTGCCCATCAAGCAGGGCGCCTGATGCAGGGCTCGATCCCAGGATCCTGGGATCATGACCTGAGCCGAAAGCAGCTGCTTAACCGACTGAGCCACCCAGGTGCCCTAGGGTAGTTCTATTTTTAACTTTTATTTTTAAAAAAAGATTTTATTTATTTGAGAGAGTGAGCTTGAATGAGGGAGGGGCAGATGGAGAGGGATAAACAGACTTCCCGCTGAGTGCGGAGCCCAAAGTGGGGCTCGATCCCAGGACCCTGAGATCATGACCTGAGCTGAAGGCAGACACTTAATGGACTGAGCCACCCAGGCACCCCCAGGTGAAGGCATTTTTATTTATTATTTATTTTTTTATTTTTTTAAAAGATTTTATTTATTTGACAGAGATCACAAGTAGGCAGAGAGGCAGGCAGAGACAGAGGGAAGCAGGCTCCCCGCTGAGCAGAGAGCCCAATGTGGGGTTCGATCCCAGGACCCTGGGATCACGACTGGAGTGGAAGGCAGAGGCTTTAACCCACTGAGCCACCCAGGCGCCCAATGTGAAGGCATTTTTAAAACCATTTTCTTGGGGCATCTGGGTGGCTCAGTCGTTGGGCGTCTGCCTTCGGCTCAGGTCATGATCCCAGGGTCCTGGGATCGAGCCCCGCATCGGGCTCTCTGCTCAGCGGGAGGCCTGCTTCTCCCTCTTCCACTCCCCCTGCTTTTGTTCCCTCTCTCACTGTGTCTCTCTTTCAAATAAATGAAATCTTAAAAAAAAAAACAAAAAAAAAAACCAACCGTTTTCTTCCAAGCTAAGATTATGAGAGATTACAGAATGATTCATTGTTCTTTTCTCTTTTAGAAATCAGAAATGTTGATGATTCTCTGCAATGTCACTTGGAAAATCGAAGCAATCAGAAGACTGTGGAACAATGGTGTGAACATAATACATTTGCAAATATTCTTAATCAGAGTGAAAGTCATTTCCTGTTAAAGCAAAATTATGGTATATTTGACTTGCGTGAAAAACCTTTAAAATCAGATTTAAGTTTTGAAAGCAGGGCTATAAACTGTAACTCAAAGAACTCTGAGTTTAATGAAGATGCAAAATCCCTTCTTCATACTAAACATGAACAATTTTATAGGATAATAAAATTTCCTGTAAGTGTAAAACCCATCAACAATAATTCCCAGGTCATTAAACAGCAGAGAACTCACAACATGCAGAAAGCCCATGTATGTGGTGACTGTGGGAAAGCCTTTGTCGAGGTGTCTCAGCTCATTGATCATCAGAGAGTTCATACTCGAGAAAAACCTCATGGATGCAGTCTGTGTGGGAAGGCATTCTCTAGAAAATCCAGGCTAACTGAACATCAGAGAATTCATACAGTTCTGAAACACAAATGTACCGAATGTGACAAAATATTCCTCAAGAAATCACAGTTCAATTTACACCAGAAAACTCATACGGGACAGAAGCCTTATACATGTAATGAATGTGGGAAAGCGTTCATCAAGAAGTGTCGGCTTATTTATCATCAGCGAACTCATACAGGAGAGAAGCCCCATGCATGCAGTCTATGTGAGAAAGCCTTCTCTACAAAGTTCAGTCTCACTACACATCAGAAAACTCATACAGGAGAGAAACCTTATATATGCAGTGAGTGTGGAAAAGGCTTCATCGAGAAGAGGCGTCTTGTTGCACATCAGCGAACTCATACTGGTGAGAAACCTTTTATATGCAATGAATGTGGGAAAGGTTTCACCTTGAAGAACAGTCTTATCACACATCAGCAAACTCATACAGAACAGAAATTGTATACGTGCAGTGAATGTGGAAAAGGCTTTTCAGTGAAGCACTGTCTCGTCGCACATCAGCGCTCTCATACAGGAGAGAAACCCTACATATGCAGTGAGTGTGGAAAAGGCTTCACCTTGAAGAGTCCTCTCATCAGACATCAGCGAACGCATACAGGAGAGAAGCCCTATGTGTGCAGTGTATGTGGAAAAGGCTTTACCATGAAGAGTGATCTCATTGTGCATCAGCGAACTCATACTGCAGAGAAGCCATATATATGCAATGATTGTGGGAAAGGCTTCACTGTGAAGAACCGTCTGATTGTACATCAACGCACTCACACAGGAGAGAAACCTTATATATGCAGTGAATGTGGGAAAGGCTTTCCAGCAAAGATACGGCTGATTGGACATCAACGAACTCATACAGGAGAGAAGCCCTATATATGCAATGAATGTGGAAAAGGCTTCACAGAGAAGAGTCATCTCAACGTACATAGGCGCACTCATACAGGAGAGAAACCCTATATATGTAACAAATGTGGCAAAGGCTTAACTGGAAAAAGCATGCTCATTGCCCATTTGCGAACTCATACTGGGGAGAAACCATATATATGCAATGAATGTGGAAAGGGCTTCACCATGAAGAGTACTCTGGGTATACATCAGCAAACTCATACTGGAGAGAAACCATACAAATGCAGTGAATGTGATAAAGCCTTCAGGAAGAAAACCTGCCTCATACAACATCAGAGATTTCACACAGGAAAAACTTTCTTTGCGTGTCCTGAATGTGGAAAATTTTCTTTGCGTAAAAATGACCTCATTACCCATCAGAGAATTCACACAGGAGAGAAACCGTATGAATGCAGTGAATGTGGGAAAGCCTTCACTACAAAATCAGGGCTCAATGTTCATCAAAGAAAACATACAGGAGAGAGACCTTATGGATGCAGTGATTGTGGGAAAGCTTTTGCCCACTTGTCAATCCTTGTTAAACATAAGAGAATTCATAGATAGTCACTTTGGGATAACCTGTTGCCAGTTGTAGGCCCTCAAGATAACAGTATGTAATGAAAATAACAGTGCAAAGAATGGTGTCATCTTGGGTGATCAATTATGTCATATTTTATGTTGAGGAAAATTACAAAACAACTCACAATCAGCCTTGATGAAATGTTTTAGGACATTATACATCTAAAAAGTATAGACTGAAATAGATTCTATGAATGTGAAAGACGAGGAAAGCCTTCAGTGGAAAGTAGACCCTATCATGTGGTCATCACAGATAATGAGTGTTTCCAGTTGGCGGAAATGTAACTGTGGGAAAACCTTTGCCCGGAAGTAAGACCTCAATAGTTGTCAGTTCACACTAGACAAGTACTTCCTATGGCAATGAATACAGTAGGGCTTGAAGTAATATATTTGCCAGGAAATCCATACAGAAATAACTTAGGAACACGTTGGATGTGGTGGACTTCAGCAAAATATCAGACAACTTAGAGGAAAGAAGCCTTGAAGCCTTGGGGAAATGATGAATGAGAGCGTTCTGTCACATCTAAACATAACGGATAACACGCCTCACAAGCAACCAGAACAGGATACTTAAGCTATATTTGATTGCCTTGTCATTGATTTTATAAATTTTAAATAGGCCGTTACTCTCACCATGAATTAAATTTTAATATGTACAGTGCAGGAGTGTTCTATGCCTGTGTCATTATATAATTAATTTTAGAATGTCTTTAGTTCCAAGTTTGTTATTACAGAATACTTGAAGTATTTCATAATGAAGCAATATGTTAATTTCCTATTATAACTATATTTGGATGTGTTTAACCAAGTTATAAGTACCATCAGTTTTGAATTTGAAATAAGTTTAGAATCACAAACACTGGAATATTTCAGAAATTTCCTTAATGTCCTTCAGCCAGCTACTTCCAAAGGTAACATTTTACATAACCAGAGCTCATTATCAAAGAGATGAGAGTGAAATTATAATGCTTTTAACCACAGGATTTACTTGGGTCTCACCAGTTTTGTTTTGTTTTAAGATTTTGCTTATTTATTTGAGAGAGACATCACAAGCAGGAGGGAAGGTAGAGGGAGAAGCAGACTCCCCACTGAGCAGGGAGCGTGATGTGGGACTTGATCCCTGGGATCATGACCTGAGCTGAAGGCAGACACTTAATCGACTGAGCCACCCAGGTGCCCTGATCTCACCAGTTGTAACATGTACTCATTTTTCTTTCGTTCTTTTTTTTTTTTTAATATAGTTTTACGAAACTTTATCACATGTGTAGGTTTGTGTAACCAACACCACAATGTTTTGTCAACACAAACTCCTTCATGCTACTCCTTCATAGTCGAATTTTCTGTGACCCTAACCCCTGGCATCAGAGATTCTGTAAGTTTGTCATTTATAGACTATGAGGAAAGTAGAATCATTTAGCACTTACTCTTTGAAGGTGGCTATTTGGCCTTGTGAGATCATAGAAAATATATACATTGGTCTCTACCCCTGGTTCCTGGCACACATTCCTAAAATCCTTGTAAATTACTAAAGTGATGAGTGCACTAGGGGCGTTGTGGGTTGTTTTTTTTTAAGATTTTATTTAGTCATTTGACAGAGATCACAAGTAGGCAGAGAGAGAGGAAAGCAGGCTCCCTGCTGACCAGAGAGCCCGAAAGGGCATTTTTTATTCTAATGAGGCAACACTGGGTGGGCTCCTCTATGGCTTCTGGATTGGGACTGGTCACCAGAGAGAGAAACGAAGCCATAGTCAGAAGCTTAGAACTTCCAGCTGTGTCTTCTCTCCCCTTCCCTCCCCACCCCCAGTCCTTCAGAAAGGAGAGAGGGAAATTGGGTTAATAACTGATCGTTTCTACCTGAGGAAAAACCCCCAATGACAGGTGAATTTCCAGGGAGGTGAACGCAGCCCTCCACGTCCCCAGCGCTGGTGGAGGGTGCTCGGAGAGCCCCGCACTTGGTCGCGGTTGCCCTCCAGGGAGCCCTCGCAGGCTGGGGGTCTGGTGCGCCTGACTGGGTGTGGGTCCCGAGTGAGGGGCCTAGCCAGTGAAGCAGGAACGCGCGTGGGGATGTTTGCCATATTTGGGGTTTTATTTGGGGCCAGTCACCAAGGAATGCGAGTGTGAGTTAAGGTGTAGTCTTCAGAGACTGATGATGAAAGGACGATGGTCAGGGCCTGGGGCCTGTGTGTTAACTCAGGCTCAGGGACTGAAAACTAGGTGGCAGGTGCGGACCTGTGATCACTGCCCCTAGGCTACCTCAGGGATGTCACCCAGGGGTCCTGACGGAGCAGTCTGCCGTGGTAGGGGCGGGAGTGTCCAGGGACCAGAGCTCCTGGGGTGAACTTGAGATTGAATCTGAGGTCCGTGTTTTTGGGGAGTGCAGGGTTTGTCTGTGTTGGGGAGCATAGGAGTCTGGGAGTTTTGAGACCCATAGCCCTGGGCTAGTGGGTGTTTTGAGGCTCAACCTTCAGATGGAAACATTTCCTTTTGGTCTTTCGAGTCGCTTCTCAAGGTTCCTACAAAAATGTGAAGAAAAATTTGTCTCCTACATCCACTCTTCCCACTGTCCCCACAGAAATCGGAGTAGTTCACCATGATCAAGTGGTGTGTCCATGACTAAAGAGAGGATTTTTAACTTACAGCCAAATTTACTCTGATATTTCCTTTCAGGTTTGACACAAGTAAAAGCAACCATTGTCCTAAATGCTCCTCCTCAGTGAGAGCCATTTTATTAAAAGAAATTTTTTAGATCACGTTTCAAAAAATTGGGGTCATCTACATTCAAGACTCTGCCTAACTTCTAACACTCCTGTATGCTTTTGTATTGTCTCTAGAAAATATCAAAAATTCCTGTTGCTCCCCCTTAGCAGCAGCATTTTATACTCAAAGTTTTTGGGATTTTGGCAATTCCAATATCTGAGTCCTTGTATTACACAGCGGTTTTAATTTGTGATTTCCTTTTTTTTTTTAAATACTTTATTTATTTATTTGAGAGAGAATGAGTGAGAGAGAGCATGAGAGAGGAGAAGGTCAGAGGGAGAAGCAGACTCCCCAAGGAGCTGGGAGCCCGATGCGGGACTCGATCCTGGAAGTCCGGGATCATGACCTGAGCCCAAGGCAGTCGCTCAACCACCTGAGCCACGCAGGCGCCCTAATTTGTGATTTCCTAATACTGAATGACGTTGATCATCTTTTCATATGCTTGTTTGCCATCTGTTTATCTTTGACCAAGCACCTGTTCAAGGTCTTTGCCCATTTTTTTTTAAATTTATTTATTTGTCAGAGAGAGGGAGAGAGAACGAGCAAGCACAGGCAGACAGAGTGGCAGGCAGAGGCAGAGGGAGAAGCAGGCTCCCTGCCGAGCAAGGAGCCCGATGTGGGACTCGATCCCAGGACTCTGGGATCATGACCTGAGCCGAAGGCAGTTGCCCAACCAACTGAGCCACCCAGGCGTCCCGGTCTTTGCCCATTTTTAACACTGAGTTTTCTTATTATACATTTTATATGAGAAAATCAAGGAAACATGATTTCTGAATGCATTATTGTATGTAACTTGGACAGAAAAAATAGTAGTGGAAAAACTTGTGAAATATGAATAAAATTTGTAATATAGTTGAGTATTATACAATTTTAAAAATTAACATATAATGTTTGTTTCAGGGGTACAGGTCTGTGATTCATCAGTCTTAAACAATTCACAGCACTCACCATAGCACATACCCTGCCCAGTGTCCATCACCCAACCACCCCATCCCTCCCACCAGCAACCTCCACTCCAGCAACCCTCAGTTTGTTTCCTGAGATTAAGAGTCTCTTATGGTTTGTCCCTCTCTGGCTTTGTCTTGGTTCATTTTTCCCTCCCTTCCCCTATGACCCTCTGTCTTGTTTCTCAAATCCTTCATATCAGTGAGATCACATGATAATTTTTTTCTCTTACCGACTTATTTCACTTAGCATAATACCCTCTAGTTCCATCCACATCATTGCAAATGGCAAGATTTCATTTTTGATGGCTCCATAATATTCCATTTATACAATATTGTTTTCTTAATTTGACAAATGTACCATAATTATATATATAAGTGGTCACATGAGAGGAAGCTGAATAAAGCATATGCGAACTCTTTGTAGTATTTTGTGACTTTTATGTAAGTCTAAGTTTTTCCGAAAACAAAAAGTTTATTAAAAATAGATATAACCCATGTCAATTATATCTTAGTACAACTGGGAAAAATAGGTGTAACCTAATTTTATCACAATATCTCATTGAAAACATAGTTCCATATTATAAAATGTTTATGCATATCTATATATGATATTATTGTTAAACAGCTGTAATAATATAGGTGAATTGTAGGATGGTAACTGGAGTCACATAAAATGTATGCATTAAAGTAAGGTATACTTGAAGAACAAACTCTTCAATTATGGTCAGTTTCTATTTGATCCTCTATTCAAATTCTCACGTTCTTTTTTAAAAATTTTATTTATTTATTTGAGAGAGAGAAAGGTCACAAGTAGACAGGCAGGCAGAGAGAGAGGGGGAAGCAGGCTCCCAGAGAGCCTGGTGCAGGGCTCGACTGCAGGACCCTGGGATCATGACCTGAGCTGAAGGCAGAGGCCCAAGCCACTGAGCCACCCAGGCACCCCTCAAATTCTCACATTCTTACTGCAAGATTTGTTGTAACTTTTTTCTTATATGTTCCAGATATCTCCATTTACTTTTACTCCTAGGCAGTTTATATATTGCAATTCTATGTGGTGTCTTAAAAAAATCATACCCTATACATTTTGTAGTATGGTACAGCAATTCATTTCAACAAGTTTATTGTCAAAATGTACATATAACTTTTACCATTAGTGAGTGTACAACTCAATGACATTTACTAAGTTTAGAGACTTGTGCCACCATCACCACAATCCAATTTTTAGAAATTTTCATGATCACCAAAAGTAACTGGATGGTTGTTTTGTTATTATTGAATTTTGACAATTTTTAAAAAATATTTTATTTGTCAGAGAGTGCACAGGCAGGAGTAATAGCAGGTAGAGGGAGAAGCAGGCTCCTCACCAAGCAAGGAACCTGATGTGGGACTCAATCCCAGGACCCTGAGATCACAGCCTGAGCTGAAGGCAGAGGCTTAACCTACTGAGCCACCCAGACTATCCTGACATTTCTTTATGTATTCTGAATACAAGTCCTTTATGAGATGTATAATGTAGAAATATTTTCTCCCAATCTCTGGCTCTTTTTCACTTCTTAAATAGTGTGCTTAGAAAGTACAAATGTTTAAAAGAAAAAAAAAGTACAGATGTTTTAATTTTAATTAATTATTATTATTATTATTATTATAGATTTTTATTTATTTGACAGATCACAAGTAGAGAGGCAGGCAGAGAGAGAGAGAGGAGGAAGCAGGCTCCCTGCTGAGCAGAGACCCCCTGATGTGGGGCTTGATCCCAGGACCCTGAGACCATGACCTGAGCCGAAGGCAGAGGCTTTAACCCACTGAGCCACCCAGGCGCCCCTATTATTATTTTTTAAGTAGGCTCTGTGCCCAGTGTAGGGCCTGAACTCATGACTGAGAGATCAAGAGAGTCACATGCTCTATAGACTGAGCCAGCCAGATATCCGAAATACAAATTTTTGTATTTTATTTGTATTTATTTTGTATATACACACACACACACACTTATATTAACTATGTCCAACTTAATACTTTTTCTTTTATGGCTCATCCATTACTGTCTTGTCTCAGAACTTCTGGCTAACTTATTTGATTTATGAACATTATCTCCAGTTTGCTTTTCTAAATTTCATACTGTTAACCCTTACATTTAGGTCTGGGAAATATCTTTAGTTAATTTTTGTATATGGTTAGAGTTAAAGGTCCTAATTTGTTTTTCTGCAAATAGAAATACAATTATCCCAGCATTGTTTGTTGAAAAACTAATCCTTTTGAATCATCTTGGTACTTTGGGAGAAAAGCTATTGACCTTAATATTTTTGGACTGTCAGTTGTGGTTGTACCTTTCTCATTGGATACAGACCCTTGTTTGCCTCACTTTAGTGGCCTTTCCCTGAGGCCCCAATCCCAGTCCCAATGTAGGTTCCTCTCAGGTGCTCTTTCCTTTAGTTGGTGATGGCCAGTCTCATACCCACGGGGGAAAGAAGCACAAAATCATTCACCTTTAGCCCAGAAGGCTGACCTCCACCGTTTCAGTAAGAATCAAGTATGGGGGTGCGTGGGTGGCTCAGTGGGTTAAAACCTCTGCCTTCGGCTCAGGTCATGGTCTCAGGGTCCTGGGAGCGGGTCCCGCATCGGGCTCTCTGCTCCGCGGGGATCCTGCTTCTCCTCTCTCTGCCAGCCTCTCAACCTACTTGGTATCTCTGTCTGTCAAATAAATATATAAAATCTTAAAAAAAAAAAAATCAAGTATGTGCTGGTTGCTACATTCTTACAGGGCCTCATGACTGCCTATAAATCTCACCCATAGTTAATATCAAACTGAAAGACAAACCAGCGAAATCTTGCAAATGTAGTTTTAGGAGTAGAAATTCGAAGAAAACATTAATGATCTAACACTCCTGGCATGTTCCCTCGTCCTTGAGCGCTAAGCATATAACCAATAGTCTCATACAGCAAAAGCGCAGTTCATTCTGCAGAGGGGTCCAGTCCCCGAGCTACTTAAATAAACTTACTAAGTTGCACCACAGTACCTCTCAAGAATTCTTTCCTGACTGCTGTGCTCAACAGTCCCGCAAGGACACTGTTATAGTTGCCCAAAATCTTTGTTCTTAAAAACCGCTTCCTGCAAGCAATTTTTCACCAAAAGCTTTCCGCGGGTGTCCGTTTACCGGATGTATTACCCCCCCCCCTTTTAAAAAAGATTTACTTATTTATTTGACAGAGATCACAAGCAGGCAGAGAGGCAGGCAGAGAGAGAGGGGGAAGCAGGCTCCCCACTGAGCAGAGAGCCCGATGCGGGACTCGATCCTAGGACCCCGCGACCATGACCCGAGCCGAAGCCAGAAGCTCCAACCCACTGAGCCACCCAGGCGCCCCCGGATGTTTTACTTTTTCTCTCCAGAAGGTCCTTCTCTGCTGCGGTATCCACACCTGAAGTTCCACTGACTGTTTTGAAACTTCCTTTTTTTTTTTTTTTTTTTAAACTTCCTTTTTAAAAAATACAGAGTGGATAATATACATCCTGACCTTGTTACTTCCCGTCCAGCCCGCTAACACGATATAGCCCACACCATTTTTGCCTCCAAGAGCTTAAGTCTCTAGAAATCTACCCATTTCCCGCACCAGCCAAAGTTGAATGGCTTTTCAGGACCTCGCCAACCCCGGCTTGGGGCCGCAAACTCGTCCCTTTGACTCGTGTACGTCAGGCGTCCCAACATGGCCGCCCCCACAGCCACAACGAGCGGGCGCGGACATATTAGCTCCCTGGAACTAACGCCAAGCAGTTGTTCGCTGTTCTTCAAAGGCTTCAGGTCCTCCTCGGCCGCCATAGGCTGACGAGTAGTTTGGGCGACGTTCCCAGGAGTAGAAGCAGTTCGCGGAAGTGTTACGTTTAGACTCTCGTTTTGGTCTGGAGAAAATCAGGTCAGTGTGTGTTTTTATTCCTTGAAGATTCTATGGTCTTTGTTTTCTATTTTTGTCCCGCTAGGAGGTTTATTTCTCACAGAATGACGTGACGTCCCCAGGGTAGAAGTGGAGTAGGGTGAACCCGTGGAATTATTGGCGGGGATCGATTGGGCCGAGCACGAAAGTGGAGGCATTTGAGAGGAACGAGCCGGGAGTCTGTGACTCACCTGTCCCTGATTAGGGTACTTTTGGGGTCAGTAAGTCGGCTCAGGGTCTGTAGAGCTCAGCCTCTGTGTTCGGCCCGTCGAGAGGTTGGGGTTCTGCAGATCCGTCCGCTTGTCGGTGGTGCAGGCGCTGCGGATCATTTACGGTGATCGCAGTGTCTGGTTCCAGTTAGGGGTTTAATTTGGGGCCCAGTAATGTTGGGGCCCGGGTGGATGCTCGTAACATCGGGGTGTCTGGCCCGGGTTTCGGATTAGTAAGGGGGTGTGTAATCAGTGTCTGGTACAGAGAGATGCATGGGAGGGCCGCAGCTTTGGACGCCAGGGACCCGGGGCTGGAGTTTCGATTGAGGTTCCAACCTCGGCTGCTGGAACAAAAGGCTGCAGAGTTCAGAAGAGTAGTTCGAAACCCTCTGTTTTTTGGTTGTTTTTAAAAGTCTTTTGTTCAGAGGTTGACTAACTTCAGACCGGGGGGGTTCGCCCACCACCCCTCTCCGCTGTCTATTGAGTCCTTGTGCCAGGGATCTTAAAGTTGAAAATGTGTAATATCCATCCCTTTGTAGAAAATGTCAACGCCTGCACTCACCTCCTTAACACCTAACAGTGACGAACACTGCTGCTTCCTTTCCCGACATACATGCACACTTTACTCTCTGCTGAAAGAATGTCCATTCTGTTTAGTATCCGTCCTTCTTGCAAGGTGCCCCACGTCTCGGTTTATTAGTAAGTACTGGTTGGTCTTATTCAGTCATGGTGCTTCCAGTTCCCATTGCTAATGACTGGATTTCTGTGAAATGAGCTCAGTATATTATATAGTGCAGTTCTAGCCAA
Source organism: Mellivora capensis (assembly GCA_004024625.1). Taxonomy (NCBI): domain Eukaryota; kingdom Metazoa; phylum Chordata; class Mammalia; order Carnivora; family Mustelidae; genus Mellivora; species Mellivora capensis. The sequence goes on along the minus strand of PISX010020583.1, from coordinate 21,803 downwards.
ATATGTGAAAATCTGCTTAGTGGTTTCTGGGGGAGCCTTTTTTCTTTTATATAAGCAATTCCATGAATCTCTTTTTCCATGTCCATGATGATATTGTCTTGAGTATAACCTTAATTTTCATTCCAGTTAACAATGTTTATAATTTATTCTTATCTCAGTGGGTCTACTCAGCAATCAGGTGGTAGTGGACATACCTATGTGTCCAGTTGCTTACCCATAAAATTCATCTGCTGTATTGTCTGGAGTTAACATGTTTCCAGGAGGGTTAGACAATAAAACTTACGAATTTATCCAGGATTTCAAACTTACAACCGAAAAATGTTCATAGTATTTTTTCAAGAGAAAAAAATAGTCTATTTTACCTGAGTTATCTGTTTCACTACAAACGGGTATGTTTTATTGGTATTTTTAAGGCTTTTGGTGTTGTTGAGTACTTCTATTTATTTGTTTAAAAGATATACCAGTTGATCTGTATAAAAGTAATGTATATTTATATAAAGCCATCACTGCCCATGTCAAGAAACAGAATGCTGCCAGCATCCAGTGGTGCGCTATGAGTCTCCTCCTAACTATATTGCATTCTCACACCCAAAAGTAATTACCATCCTGCTGTCAGTATCAAACCCTTTAAGGCTTTTCTTTATATAGTTTTTTTTTAAAGATTTTATTTTTTTTTAGGTTTATTTGTCAGAGAGAGAGTGAGAGAGAGAGAGCGAGCACAGGCAGACAGAGTGGCAGGCAGAGGCAGAGGGAGAAGCAGGCTCCCTGCCCAGCAAGGAGCCCGATGTGGGACTTGATCTCAGGACGCTGGGATCATGACCTGAGCCGAAGGCAGCCACTTAACCAACTGAGCCACCCAGGCGTCCCAAAGATTTTATTTTATTTTATTTATTTGACAGACAGAGATCACAAGTAGGCAGAGCGGCAGGCAGAGAGAGAGGGAAGCAGGCCCCCCGCTGAGCAGAGAGCCCGATGTGGGGCTTGATCCCAGGACCAGAGGCTTTAACCCACTGAGCCACCCAGGTGCCCCCTATATTCTTAAAAATATATTGATTTGAGGGGCGCCTGGGTGGCTCAGTTGTTAAGCGTCTACCTCTGGCTCAGGTCATGATCCCAGGGTCCTGGGGTCGGGCCCGCATTGGGCTCCCTGCTTGGCGGAAAGCCTCCTTCTCCCTCTCCCACTCCCCGTGCTTGTGTTCCCCTCTCTTGCTGTGTCTCTTTCTGTCAAATAAATAAAATCTTTTTTTAAAAAATTTGCATCTTTCATTAACATTGATAGCTGTCCTCTATAGTGATTTTTGTGTATGATGTGGGGTGGGGTTCAGCCATCTCCTTGTCCCCTCAACCCCAGAATGGATATCTCATTGTCCCTGCATCATTTTTTAAAAAGACAACCTTAGGGGTGCCTGGGTGGCTCAGTCGGTTAAGCGTCTGACTTCGACTCAGGACCCCGAGATCATGACCTGAGCTGAAGGCAGAGGCTTAACTGACTGAGCCACCCAGGTGCCCCAGAGACATGGCATCTTTTTTTTTTTTTTTTAAAGATTTTTTATTTATTTATTTGAGAGAGAGGCAGTGAGAGAGAGCATGAGCAAGGAGAAGGTCAGAGAGAGAAGCAGACTCCCCGTGGAGCTGGGAGCCCGATGCGGGACTCGATCACAGAACTCCGGGATCATGACCTGAGCCGAAGGCAGTCGTCCAACCAACTGAGCCACCCAGGCGTCCCCATGGCATCTTTAAAATGCTTGGTTTTCTGGGTCATTGTCATAGTCAACGTCTTACTATTTATTTAAGTCTTAAAATTTCAGTATTTCTTTCTACTTATCAGATATTTTTGGTGTTCTTCAAAAGAGTACCGTTGATAGATTTTGTTTTGTTTGTTGATGGGCTGTTCTGTCAGTTACTAGGAGAGGTGTGTTGAAGTCTTCTATCGGAATGATTGGTTTGTTCTTGTTTTTTGGTCCACTTTTGCTGTATATATTTCAAGGCTGTATTGTTAAGTGGATAGATATTGCAAATTTTTATAATGTGGTGAATTGAATCTCTTAACCAGTGAGTGTTCTCTTTCTCTGTAGTGATATTTGAGCTTTTTGGTCCATTTTGTCTGAGAATATAGTTACACCAGATGATGTATGGTTACTCTTCCCATGGTGTATCTTTTTCTTTTGTTCTTGAATTTTCCATGCCATTGTTTCAGACATGTAACCTATAATAGCATATTGTTAACTTTTATATTTTAATCCAGACTATTTTGAGACGTTTGTGTTTAATTTACTGAAATCCTTGTTTTATTTATACTTCATATAATTCTTAGTATGTCTTGTTTAAGAATAGTCATCTAAGTGCGCTGTAGTACCCCACTTGTTCTTAAGTTCCCCCCCTTTTTTTGCCTTGTTTTGGATGAATTTGTCATTATATTCCCCCTTCTGTTAGCACAAAAATTACATACATTAAGACAATTGTTAGTTTTCATCATGACACTAGAGATAACATACAGCATGGAGCCTTCCCTTTTCAAATTCTTTTTATTAATTAGTACTTTTACACTCTTCTCCAGTGATACAGGAATCTGAGAACACTTCAACTTCATTTACCACTCTCCAATTTACTTACAGTATTCCGTACTTATGTCTTTATCTATTTAAAACTTCCTGAGATATTATGAAGTAATAATACATAACTTGCAAGACAGTGCCTCTGATTTGCCCAGTACACTGGTTTTCAAACTGAAGTGCTTGTACTCACCGACTGCACAAAAGCTCTAGAGAGGTACCTGAACACACATGGTTTAAAGGAAAACAGTGCCCCGATTGTCTCCTTCTGTGTGCTCTGTTTTATAAAAGTGATTTGCATGAGATTCCCTTTCTCCTGAGGCATGGTGCTGGGGTAGATCTCATTTTCCTCTTCAGTGTCACACTCACCCAACTTACACATCACAGAATGAAGGAAAACTTTGTACATAGAACCTTGGGCTTTATTGGCCAGAAGAAGGAATCTTCTGGGCCAGCAAATAAAGGGACGCTTAGCAGTGCTGTGTGCTCAGGAGCTGTGAGAGGGTCTGGACCAGAGGAAATGTGCCCCTCAGACTCCCTTGTCTCCTTAGCCCACAGGTCCTGATGCCCCAGGAGCAAAAGGATCATGTGAAGGAGGAAGAAGTTACAAGATGTGGTGTCAGTTTTTATGGGGGCACACCTGACCGAGACTGAGATTTCTGAAGAGAAACTAAAAGTAGATCCAGGAGACACAAAGCCGAGTTTTCCCACTGCCAGCTGTTTCAGAGGCCAGAAAAAATGATCCAGGCCCAGGTGACCTTTGGTTTGTTTTATTCTTTCCTTTGTTCCCCAGTAGAATTGTAGAGGCCTGTAAAAAATCAGCTGCATTAATCTGAAAAACATACGTATATCTTTTCCCTATCATATACATATGGATGGTGTTTCTAGGTTAACAGGAAGATTGAACTTTTACATGTTATAGAAACTTCTCATTGGATGAATGGATGGATGACTGTGCACAATTACAGAATATTTAATTAGGCATTTGCTTCTTCCACACTGTTTCAAAATAACCCCCCCACACTAGATATTTAGATACAGTCTCTAGAGTGGAAATAAGCAGACAAATTTTAACATTTCTTCTCTTACCATCAAAAGGACATCACTTCATTAGAGAACACTGTTATTACAGGAATCCCTGACATTTGATGATGTGGCCGTGGACTTCACCTGGGACGAGTGGCAGCTCCTGGCCCCTGCCCAGAAGGACCTGTACCGGGATGTGATGTTGGAGAACTATAGGAACCTGGTGTCAGTGGGTGAGGACAGCTCCCCTGTGTCACTTCGAGGGTCCCCATCAGTGACCTTTTCTTTCTCAGCTTCTTAAAGCTCTGTGGTGTCTGTGTTGCTCTGAAGTAAGATTCTTAATCCCTCCCTGGCTCCAGATACATGGGTATATTCTCCCTTCTCCCGAGTGCAAGCCATTACTTTGTACATATGTGTGATTTATAATGACATATATATGTATCGCACATACATGTGAAACAAATGTATTTTTGGTTTTCATCCCAAATTTTGGTACAGAGCTCCTATAACAGCTGTGATTTCCTAAGTTATAAGAGGATAATAAAATGGGTGTCTTTTGTTACTTAAATAACAAGACCCCTTCAAACACATTTGTTTATGTTAATGAGGTGATTTTTGGAAAGCAACTGTATAACCGAAGGATGGAGTCTGGTTGCCAAGGGAACCAACCATCATTACAGGGTTGGAACTCTGGGTTCCATCGCACCTCTGGGGAGGAGAGAAGAGCTGGAGTTTGAATCAGTCACCAAAGGCTAATGATTTAATTAATCAGGTCTACTTAATAATGTCTCCATAAAAACACAAAAGGACAGTTTTTGAGACCTTTTGAATTGGTGAACAAAAGGAGGTGGGGGGAAAGTGCTCAGAGAGGGCATAGAAGCCCCCACCCCTTCCCACATACCTTACACTGGGCTGTGCCCGAGTTTATAGCAAACCAGCAATGTGATAAGGAAACTTCCTGAGTTCTGTGAGTTGCTCCAGCAAATTAACTGAATCTGAAAAGGGGTTATGGGAACCTCTGATGCATACATATTCTATCAGAAGCCCAGGAAATAATTTGGAATTGCGACTGGGGAAGTCTCAGGGAAGTGGAGGGGGTGTGAAGTCTTGTGGGAGTGAACCCCTAACCTGTGGATCTGAAGCCATCACGAGGTGGAGAATGTCAGAGCTAAATTGTTGGACACCCAGTCAGTGTCCCTTGGTGTCACGGAATTCCTAGGTGTGTGAAAACCTCCCATATCAGGTGTCAGAAATACTGTAGAAGAGTATCAACAGTAGAGGAGACGCACAGTGCAGGAAGGTTTTCCTCTATGATGTGAAAAATTCTTTTGTCCTTAACTATAACATTCGGTGGTCTTCCCAGACCCCAAGCCTGAAGCTTAGTCTCTTATCTTCTGTCATTTCCCATGAACAGGTTTTCACACTGTCAAACCAGATGTGCCCTCTAAGTTGGATCCAGGAGAACCAACATGGACAGAAGATGGCATCCCCTGTCGAACCCTTTCAGGTGAGTCAGAGAACCGGGAGCGGGCCAGGAGGGGGCCAGGCTGTGGAAATCATACTCTGGTTGGTCAAATAGGCACAGCTGTGAGAGGGAGGCAGTGCCTTCATGCATCTCTCTCCTGATGTGTGACCTCTTTTTCTTTGTAGGAATTGAGAGAAAAATGTACGTTTTACCTATTCAGGGAGCTCTTCCATTTTTATATTCTGTACATCTTAATTTTTTGCTTATTTGCATAGTTCTCTTTTTCTTAGGATTCGCAGATCTTTCCCTTCTTTATACTCTTCTACCTTCCTTGCCATAAAAGTCCACTGCCCAGAGGCCCCTCCCCAAACAGAAAACTTTGAATTCCTCACTGTCTTCTCACTGCTGCACCTTTCTGTCCCACTGGTGATGTTGATTTTCCTTTCTAACCTCCTCTAAATCCTGGATGCTGTGTCCCCAAAGTAAACTGGTCTTCACTGGGCCCTTGTCCTCACTTTGAGGTCCTCCAAAGGTTCTGTTTTCCATTTTCTCATCTGGTCTCCTAACTTTCAAACTTTTTTCTTTCTTTCTTTCCCTTCCTTCCTCTCTGTCTTTGTTTTTCTCTCTCTTAATCTCTTTTTCTTTCTTTTTTAAAGCTTTATTTAATGTATTTAATTAAGCTTTATTTAATTAAGTAATCTCTATACCCAATGTGGGACTCCCACTCACAGCCTGAGTTCAGGAGTCTCATGCTTCTCTAACTGAACCAGCTAAGCAACTCAAACTTTCTTTATTCTAATAAGCTAAGCTTCTTCTGCTCCCTGCAGGAGACTCTCAAACTGACATATCCTGAAAGTGATCCGCCAGACTTCAGTTCTGTATCATTCACTCACCCCTTAGCAACTCTCCCGAGTTCCCAATAAGTGCAAGGAACTCTTACCATCTTCCCTCCCAGAAAACCCCTATAAGCTTAGGTTCTCTATACTCCTGTGCGTCTTACATCCTGGCCTTCCAGACATTACCTCAGATGTTCCCTATATGCAGAGCTCTTGTCTTTAAAGGAGTCTCTTGTTCATGAATTTGAGCTTAAAAATATTTTAGCATTCTCCAGTCTCCACTCTAACCTAAGCCGGATCATAACTCATGCCTCCTTTAATTCCTCTATGTATTTACTAATTTTGAACTTTCTTCTTGTTCCTTGGAGGTGTTGAACTGTTGTGTTCATTTCTCTGAAACTTTTATTTTTTTCCATCATATTCTGCCGACATTAAGTCCCAGTTAACCATGTTACCTGTCACAGGACATGAAATTGTGTTCTCCATAATGTATTGTCTTGCTTACACAAATACAGAGTTTTGTCATCTCTCTTTCTCTCTCAACACTGTGTTCTGTGCATGTGATTGCTTCCTTCCTTCATTCCTTTAAAAATCACTTGTGATAGCACTCTGTTTGAGGATCCAGTGGACATGCATACAAGTACACCAAGAGCTTTCATTCTAAGAGGTAAAAAAATTAATCAAAATAAACAAATAATATGTCCAGAAGGTTAAAAGTACTGCGATAAAAATGTAGTCATTAGAACAGACCAGTAGGGGCTTGGTCTCCTCTTTCAATGGGACTTACAAGGTGCCTTAGGGCCAGGAGGTGAGGGAAATTAGCAGGCTGCTGGATTGGAGAGAGCAAAGCAAACTTAAAAGCCCAAAGCAGGAATGTGTTTGAGAAACATCAAGGAGCCGTGTGGGCAGAGTGGAGTGTGCTGTCGGGAACATGATGGAAACAAGGTCAGAGAGGCCGTAACGGCAGGGGGAAGGGAGAGTAAGATCATTCAGGTAATCCATTTCAAGGAATCATGATTTTGTCTCTAATAAGATGAGAAAACATGAGCAATTCTTGAGTACTGGGATGACACGAACTAATTCTGTTTCCGGAGAATCCCTCTGGCTGCTGTACAGGCAGTAGACAGTGGTGGGCAGAGGGGCCGTATAGGAGGCTGTTGTACCACGTGATGGCAGATCGGTTGGCTTCAGCGTGGGTGGAGGGGAAGTGTTGGTCACGTTCTGGATGTAGTCATTACAGAGGGCAGGTGAGATTTGACATTAATATGGCCTTTGTGAGAGGAGGGAATGGACGGAGGTGGAAGGTAAGGCCCTGGGCGTGAAAACAGCTGTTAGGGACATTAAAACAGCGTGACTGAACAATGAGTGCTTGGCCTTGCCCGTGATTTGAGGTATGGGAAATCCTTGTTAAGGTACATTTGAGCAGGCAGATGAGGGATGTGAGTAGGCTCCCTGGGTAAGGAACGTTCCAAAGTACAAGTGGAAAACTGGAAAGCTCCCGAGGCAGGAATGTGGTCTGCAGAATTTAGGAAGAGTAGACAGAACAAGACTGGAGAGAAGGTCAACAGGGTGGTGGTTAGGGGTTGGGGTAGCAGGTCCCATAAGAGCCTTTCAGGGACACAGTAAGACCTTGATTTTATTCCTCATGAGACAAGAAAACATTAGGGAGTTTCGAGCAGCGGAGGCTTGATGCGATATAATTTATGTTTGGAAGGATCACCTTGGCTATTGTCTAGAAAGCAGACAGGAGCTGGCCAGGCAGGAACAGGAAAGCCAAGCAGGAGCCTGCTGCTGTAGAACGAGAAAGTGACTGGCTTCCACGAAGGTGGGAGGCATTGGTGTTGGTCCACTTCCGGTTATGATTATGAAGAGGGCAGGCGGGACTGATCACAGAGGGAGAAACTATGTGTGAGTGAGACACAGATGACAGGAGGTGCTGAGTCCTGTCCTGATTAGAGGGAAGAGTAGAGGTGCCGTTCACTGTGCCGGAGGGGCTGTGTGGAGGACGAGATTCGGGACGGGAGATCAGGAGTTCCCTTTTGGATGTTGTAGGTTACATGTTGTTTGGAGGCCAGCGTATATCATTACTGTTGCTCCCCAAGGCAGACCATGACAGCGAATCCTCCAGGGAGGCCTGTCTTCCTCCACAGTGTCACCTGATTTCCTGCATCTCTCTCCATCTCCATTGCTCCTTCACACCAGTTTTCACAGCGTGCAGCTGTCTTCCTGTGTCCTTTAACCAAACTGCAGTGCAGGCCCCCTGAGCATGAGCACTCTGAGTGTGTCCCCAGCATGAGTACCGTGTCCCGCACACAGTAGTGCTCAGTACAGATTTGTGACGTGACTGAGTCTGTGTCTGGCCAGTTTGGATGAGGTGGCCCTCCAACCTGTGGTCTGCTGCTCATGGGAAATTGTGTGTATTTCTTAGGTGCTGTGTGTTTTGCAAGGCCTTAGAAATCAGTCAAATCTGTATTTTTTCTTAATTTTTTTTTTTTTTAAAGATTTTATTTATTTGAGAGAGAGACACACAGTGAGAGAGGGAACACAAGCAGAGGGAGTGGAAGAGGGAGAAGCAGGTTTCCCGCTGAGCAGAGAGCCCGATGCGGGGCTCAATCCCAGGACCCTGGGATCATGACCTGAGCCGAAGGCAGACGCTTAACGACTGAGCCACCCAGGCGCCCCAGTCAAATCTGTATTTATTGTGAACGATCCAACCTTGTTTTTACACTAACTATCTTTTGGGTTATTTATATTATTGTTTTATCAGATGTGCAAGGAACATTAAACATGTATCGATACTAATTTTGTAGAGTCATCACTAAATAGACATATGACATCAAGGGAGTCTTTTAGCTGTCTTGTCCAAATCAAGATGATAAATGAACTCCTTATTCTTTTCCTTTCTAGGAATCTGGAAACTTGATGACTATTTGCCAGAGCACTTACAAACTGAAATCATGGAGAATAGCATAGAACGATGGCACAAACAGAGAACTTTTGAAAGTAATGTCCGTCAGAGCACAGCTTGTTTTGTGTTAAGGCAAAATCATGATATGTATGACTTACATGGAAAAACTACAAAACCAAAATTAACGTTACTTCACCAGAGCAGAAGCTGTGAAATAAAGAACCCTGCAGATCTTACTAGAGATGGGAAATCCTTTCTGGATGCTAATAATGGACAATTTCATCCTAGAACTAAATTCCCTGAAAGCAGGAAACTCATCAGTACTAAGTCCCAATTCATCAAGCATCAGAAAACACAAAAAATAGACAAGCCTCATGTATGCAGTGAATGTGGGAAAGCCTTCATCAAGAAGTCCTGGCTCACTGATCACCAGATCATTCATACAGGAGAGAAACCCCACAGGTGTAGTCTGTGTGGGAAGGCATTCTCCAGAAAGTTCATGCTCACTGAACACCAGAGAACACATACAGGAGAAAAACCTTATGAATGCTCTGAATGTGGCAAAGCCTTCCTCAAGAAATCACGGCTCAATATACATCAGAAAACACACACAGGAGAGAAACCCTATATATGCAGTGAATGTGGGAAAGGCTTCATCCAGAAGGGAAATCTCATTGTACATCAGCGCATCCATACGGGAGAGAAACCTTATATATGCAGCGAGTGTGGGAAAGGCTTCATCCAGAAGACATGCCTGATAGCACATCAAAGATTTCACACAGGAAAGACTCCCTTTGTGTGCAGTGAATGTGGAAAATCCTGTTCCCAGAAGTCAGGTCTCATTAAACATCAAAGAATCCACACGGGAGAGAAACCCTTTGAATGCAGTGAATGTGGGAAAGCCTTTACCACAAAGCAAAAGCTCATCGTCCATCAAAGAACTCACACGGGCGAGAGACCCTATATCTGCAGTGAGTGTGGGAAAGCTTTTGCCTACATGTCTTGCCTTGTTAAACATAAGAGAATACACACAAGAGAGAAATGTGGAGACTCAGTCAAAGTGGAAAATCCTTCCTCAGAGAGACACAGCTTATCACAGACTAGTGGTGCCACACAGGGGAAAGACCTTGTCAATACTGTGACTGTGCAGGTGCCTTCTGTGGCTTGTCAGACGCCACTAAACATCAGTGGGCTCTTAGCAAATAGGAATGTGGTCATAGTAGGACAGCCTGCGGCCAGACGTGTGCCCTCAGGAGACAACAGAGGATTTGCACAGGACAGAAGCCTCATGAATGGAGTGAATGTGGTCGTGCCTTCCGTGGTCAATTATGTCTTATTTTATGTCGCAGAAAACCAGTAGGAGAAAGCTCAGAGACCTTCTATGCGGAGAAGGGTTAAGCAAAAATTTCTAAGTTATATTATGGCTGAAAAGCATGAGAGGAACTGTATGAATCCTGAGGATGGGAAAGTTTGAGCTCATCCTATTAAAAATATGCCTTGAAACAGAGGCATAATCGGATTATCAACCCAAATACATATGCCTCAGTCGCTGTATGTGTCTGTTAAATGAAGGAAAATTGAGTTCAATAAGTGGAGGAAATAAGTTCAATCGGGGCTAACCTTGGGTGCGTGGGATATGGCGTGTGTGTATATCATTTCGGTTTCTGCAGGCCAAGGGGAAGGATTAATTGGAAACTGGGATGTCTGCTGTGAACTCTTAGAAGGTTATTTTATACAGAGGCACTTATGAAACAGGAGCCTTCGAATGAGTCAGTTCATTCATTTACCAAGTATTTGTTAAATACTCCCTTTGTACTGGGTCCTGTTTGGGGAGGTGAGGATTCAGCCGTGACCGAAACAGAAAAAGGCCATGGTCTCCCGGGAGAGAGCACTGAGGTACCTGGATCTTTAAGTGGTACATTTACACCAGCTAATCCAGTAAGAGGATGTAAATACCCATTCTACGTGAAATAGATACCGTCTTGGTTCATTCTGGTGGCTGTAAGAGCATACGGTAGCCTGGATGGCTTATAAAAAGAGGAATTTATTTAAAAGAAAAGAAGTGCAGAGTTCCTATACAATGAAAGTTTCAGAACGTTCTAAATTACATATGAGAAGTCTTGAATAAATAATGAAAGAAAAAAGTTACTTCTGTTTTGGAAGCTGTAAGGTCGAAGATAAAGGTGCTGGGGGATTGGGTGTCTGTTGAAGGTCTGCTTTCTGGCTCAGGGAAGGCAGTCATCTCGCTGTGTCCTCACGTGGCGAAGGGGAGAGCCATTCTCTGGGATGTCCTACCAGGGCACTACTCCCATTTGTGTGTGTTCTACCATCATGACTTAATCACCTCTCAAGGGCCCACTTCTAAGTACCATCGTATCTGGGGTTAGGATTCAATATATGAATTTGGGGGGGGGGGCGACACAAACAGTCCAGACAAGATAGTGGAGTACGGAAGTCCCCTCTTATATGAGGGGCATATGTTCTAAGACCCCCAGTGGATGCCTGAAGCTAGGCTAGCACTGAACTCTATACACCGTATGTTTTTTCTTATACAGGCACACACCGCTGGTAAAGTCGAATTTATAAATTAATCATAGTAAGCATTAACACCAAAACCAATAATAGAACAAGTATAACAATACCCTGTAATAAAAGTTATGTGAATGTGGTCTCACTCGAAACATTTTACTGTCCTGTACTCGCCCTTCTGTGATTATGCGAGATGATAAAAGGCCCGTGTGATAGGAAGTGATGTGGAGGAACTGGGACTCAGGGTTAGGCCACTGCTGCTGTCAGGAGGATCAACTGCTTCCAGACCGCCTTTGACTTCAGGTAACAAACCCCTGAAAGTGAAGCCATGGATAAGGGGTGACACTGTTTGGTTCTAGGGATTATGATCATTTCTTGTTCAAAGGGTGTATTACTTCAGTGGAGGGCAAGGACTCAATGGATTTTAAAGCACCCTAGGATATAAGTAAGTTGTTTTTTTTTTTTAATGTCCATGTCTTCCCAAATAGAGTAAACATCCCTTGATATTTTGTTTTTGCTATTTTAAAGTTTTAAAAACAAAAAATCAGTTCGTCAGTTGCACGAAAGCATATTTCAAGTGCTCCGTAGCCATCTGTGACTAGTGGCTACTCCTCTGGACAGCACAGTGAGGCAAATTTTGTATGGCTGAAAAGCATAGACTGAGAGAAATCTGTCATCATTTCCAGAAAGTTATCTTGGAGCGTATTGGTTTGTATGGTTTTATATTTCCGAGCACAGAAAAATTAAGGCAAATATGTTGGTCTGGAAAGTGCATAAATTAGCCAATGGACTGGTCAGAATGTTTTGTCATTGAAGGAAGCAGTAAGTCTTTTGAAAGCAGTTCTAAAGAATACAGACGTCTCCTTCCAAGTCGTGTGTGACTAGAAACTCAGTAACTGAATATAAAACTGGGCAAGAACATAAAAAAGAGGTCCTCAGAATAAAAAAGAGGACAAGAGTCTTTGTTTCTCAGACTGGAGAATCTCAGAAATGGGAGATGAGGTCCTTAAAGGATGTCATGGAGAAGAACCTTTGTATTTGTCCCCAGAACCATCACCCTTGAGAGCTGCCACAGAATCAAGGATTCCAGCTGCACTGGTCACTGCTGAGTCGAGACATGTGCTTTCTCCTCATAATTCCTTCTCCCTCTTCTGGGAGTGGGGCTCTTGGCCTCTCACTACTGAGTATTTTCCCTCATTCTCATAAATACCACATAGTTATCCACCTACCTGAGTTACAAACAGTTCTCTCAAAGGAAAAGAAATTTCCTGTCCTGTGCCTGACAGCATTCAATCTGGCATGCCCGGTTATTGTATCCTTCAGATACATTTTGAGGCTCACTGAGGAAACATTACTGAACAAAACAGGCAACAGCACAGCCTTTATGGACCTTACAGTCTAGTGAGGGGGAGACAGTGGATCACCTAATCTTAGGAAGCGATAAATACTGTGAAGAAAAAGCCCAGTAATACTAATTGACGGTACTGAATAGGTTGCAACAGGACAGGCTCTTCTCCGCCTGCCACCCAGAGCCAAGACAGAAGTAGTGAGGGGAATCACCCATCGTAATATTTGTAAGTACAGAACAGTGTACAATTACTTCTAATGATTAGGACAGGCCTCTTGTCTCAGATCCTTTGAGAAACTTAAAAGAATGCAAACTCCCAAGTCACACCCCATGCGTCCTAAACCAGAATTTCTGAGGCTGGAGTCTAGGACACTGGCCTGACGAACACCTAATTTTTAGCACTCTTTACCCTAAAAACTGAATCACTGCCCACCACCACCCTCACGGTATAATTGGATGGATTCAAGTGCTGCCTAGGGCTCCAGGTTTGTTGGCCTTGATTTTGGTTGCCTTTTTTGGCCTTGTTGGCCTTGACTTTGGTGGCCTTTTCTCCAGGCCTTGATTTTGGTGGCCTTGTTGGCTTTTTTCGAAGGCTCCAATCCCTGTTTAGGTTGTTCAGCTGCTCTTTCCCAGTTTCTGGGAATCTTCTGTTCTTAAAAATTGCTTTCGCAAGCAAAAATTACTTGGGCTGCCTGGGTGGCTCAGTTGGTTAAGTGGCAGACTCTAGATTTCTGCTCAAATCAGTATCTCAGGCTCTTAGCATCATCCCTGCCTCTAGCTCCCACTCTTTGGGGAGTCTGCTTGAAATTCTCTCTCTACCTCTCCCCTGGCTCTCTCTCAAACAATATAACTCTTCAAAATAAAAAAATAAATAAAAACATTACCAAAATTTCTGTTTCCTAATTTTTTAAAAAAGATTTCTTATTTTAGAGAGAGAGCCCAAGTGAGGGAGAGTGCATGGGGCAGAGGGAAAGAGAGAATCTCAAGCGACTCCCCACTGAGTGCGGAGTCTGACTGGGCTCGGTCTCACAACCCTGAGATCAGGACCTGAGCCAAAATCCAGTCAGTGCTCAACCGACTGAGCCACCCAGGTACTCCTTATAAAGAGAATTTTAAAGAAGGATTCTTACCATTAGAATTTTTAGGTCAAGGAGAACGACAAATTTAAACTGTATAGATAGTTCTAAATTACCTTGAAAAAAAAAAAAGTACAGATTATACCCTCCACTACCCCCACCTCTTTTGCCTGCATAAAATAATGGCTAGTATTTCTTAAGTGTGTTTATTTTACTTGGCAATGATGCCAAACAAGGCAGTAGCATATCTGATCATTTGATCACTCTCCCGTGCCCGGGTATTTTGGGGAAACACTTGCGTATATTTGAAGCCTCACCCATCTCCTTTCCCTACTGGATGGGGCGCCCTAGACAGGTCCCCGAGGGCATCTATCTCCGCAGCCCCGCCCTCCACCATTCACTCGGCCCTTTCTAGGGTCTCCGACCCACCTAACACAGAACTGCGCTATCGTTCTCACCTCCACTCCACCCCATTCTCAAATCTCACCACGACTGAAGTCTCCCGTATTTCGTCCGTGGTCTGAACGCCTCGGCTCCCACACACCTCGTAGGCTGTCGAAGGCTCCTCGTGTCCTCCTGTCCTTAGCTCCCCCGGTCTTCCCCACCAGCGGAACCGCACTCCCCGCAAAGATGGCCGCCCCCACGGTGTTCCTCTGTAACGGCTCACGGGCGCCGCCATCGTTCCAAAAGGCTAACCAGATTAACCACAGGGCGACGCGGGCCTCGGTAGGGTCCGCCTCTGCAAACTTATTCATCACAGCGCTGTAGCCAACGAGAAGGCGGAAAAGGCAAGGAGATAACCCCAAAATCGATTTCAGCGTCTACTTCCGCCGCTGAGCCACAGCCCCCGCTACCGTCCCTTGGTCCCAGATCACTGCGGTGGGCGTGGCCACGTACGTCACAGAGCCGCATCCGCGTCCAGAACGCGACTTCCTAAACGCAGCGAGGTTGAGGACACACCTGACGCGTCTCTAGCGACCGCTGGGGGCGCCGGGACTGGGTTATTTGGGAAGTGAGTTCAGTCTCTGGTAGCGGCAGGTGGGTGTCTCCGGAGTGAGGCTCCTGAGGCCCGCAAGCTGCCTTTTTGGGGATTTGTTTTGGTTCGGTCACGGGAAATCTGGGCTCTAGTAACCGGCCCTTCCGGGGTCCGTGTTTTTAAGCTTTTAAAGAAATTAATGGTCGAGGGTCCGAGTGTCTGCGTCGGTGTCGGTGTGAGTGATTCTACTTGCGGGGCGTGGTGAGGAAGAGCTGGAGTGGTGGAGGTGTGTATCAGGTGTGTATCAGGTGTGTATCAGGTTCACGCTTCCCTGCGGGGCTCGGACACGGAGAAACCTGGGCTGAAGGGTGTTAACGAAGGCGTTTCTGGTCAAGATTTCAGACTTAAGGGGGGGCCTGGTGGCTCAGTCGGTTAAGTGTCCACCTTGGCTCAGGTCATGGTCTCAGAACCCAGGGATGAGCCCAAGGTAGGTCATCCTTCTCAGCGGTTAGACAGTCTCTGGTTCTTTTCTTTGTTGGGAGTTCTTAGTCATTCTGTCAAGGGATGGTTGAGGGAATGAACAGAGTCCAAAATATCAACCACAACCCAAGCAAGGTGCACCCTAGCCAGATCTGGAGTGGTCGGTTGGTCGGAAGTCACCATTGAAAAATAAAGCCAAAATGAAACACAAGAATAAAATTTAAAAATTAGGGACGCCTGGGTGGCTCAGTTGGTTAAGCAGCTGTCTTCGGCTCAGGTCATGATCCCAGCGTCCTGGGATCGAGTCCCACATCGGGCTCCTTGCTCGGCAGGGAGCCTGCTTCTCCCTCTGCCTCTGCCTGCCACTCTGTCTGCCTGTGCTCACTCGCTCTCTCTCCCTCTCTCTGTGACAAATAAATAAATAAAATCTTTAAAAAAAATTTAAAAATTAAAAAAGAAAAGAAAAAACGGGGAGACTATAATCTCTCAGGGTGGATAAAGCAGGGTGTTCCAGTTCTTGGTGAATTTTGGTCTCTGTGTTAGAGGATACTACATCCCCAAATTACAAGGAAAGTAAAACATATATAACATATTGAGTAGAGTGAAAAAAGGAGTAAAATGAAGCATATTATCTAAAAAGAAAAAGCGTAAGAAAAAGATAAAAAGAGAAAAGGAGAATTTTATCTGAAAAATAAACAAGTTGTGAGGCAGCACCTGGAGCTCAATATACTATTTCCCTCTGACACTGGGATTTTACAATATTACAGGATCCGTAGGGCTGCGGTCCACCTGTTCTTCCAGACTGTCCTCTGCCGCTGTTTCTTAGGTTACCGGGCTGGTGCAGTTTCCCCACCCACTGTGGGGAGGATGGGCTCAGTGGAAACCCGTGTTCCTGTGACTTTTGTTTCCTGGAGGCTTTTTGCGCCTCTTCAGAGGATCAGAGCAAAAATGGCCGTGCCCAAACCTCTGGCCCAGAGCAGAAAATTCATGGTCTGCCTTCTTCCATAAACCCTCCAGGACAGTCTCCACTTCTCTAGGCGCCACTGGAAACTGCAGCCTCCCACGGTGCATGCCCACAGCAGCTTTTCCAAAGATAGTCCCAGGGACCCAGGAGTGCCACTATCCCTTGTGACTGTAAAACTACAAGTGGCCGCAGGCTCGTGTGTGCACCCAAAGCTTCTGGATCAAGTCTAGCTGCTGGTCTGATGTCCTTTCCAGGCCGCTGCCACCCTGCGAGTTTTTGCCTGGTTGGGCACAGGTTCCAGACTTTTTCAGGCTGCTCAGGGAGTGTGCGATTATCGACCCCCAGGCTCATGGTTTAGCATGATGGGAACTAAGAGTCCCTTTCTGAGCCCACTGACCATAACCTGCTTCCTGGCTCCACTGCTTGGAGACTACCGGTTCAGGCACCCCCTTTTTCACTCTGTGGCTCCTCATCTCCTGAGACCACAATGCCCTACTACAATTATGCCTTTTCATTTCCAGAGTCCCTTTCAGAGAGGGAGTCTCTCACTAGAGCAGATTTCCAAAGGTTCTGATTTTGTGCTCCGGTGTTGTATCAGTTTCTAGTAGCCAGCTTATAGAGGCTTGCTCCCCCTGTTTATCTTCCAGTATCTCCCCAAAGATTCATGACTCCCCACGTCCTACCTTACAAAAAGCTGTTGCTTTTCTGCTTGTAGAGATCCAGATGTGTATTCTTACTGTTGAGGCCGATTCCATGTTAAAACCTGCTAAACCCCTAGGGCCTGCCTGGGCCTACTTAGCCGTAGTGACTCCATGCTGCCTAGGTAGACATTTTGTTGTTTAATAAATGCCTCAGCAGTTACTGATATCAGTTCCAAGTAACTGTCGCTAAAACACACCCCAAAACAAGGCCATTTTGTCTCTATCAGTTCCAGGTAACTGTTACTAAAACACACATCTAAAACAAGGCCAGACAGGTGGAAACATCCAATCAGCCAAAGCCACATATGTAAAGGTCTGCGGTTGTGCCCTATAAAACTAACCTGTAAGACCAAGGTGGCAGGGGTGGGGGTCGCTCTCTTTGGAGGTGGCCCTGGCCGGTCAGTCTGACTTCTAATGCTGGGCACAGAATAAAGCTTTACATAACTTTCACTTTGTCTCAGCCTCGTTCCCCTGGCCGGTCAGTCTAACTTCCAATGCTTGGCATAAAATAAGGCTTTGCATAACTTTCACTTTGTCTCAGTCTCGTTTCTTTGATAATGGACCCAACACTTACGTCTCAGGCTGATTTTGTTGGGTGTTCCAAATGGTTTGATAGGAATCCAGCTGAACTCGGGACCAGTTGAAATGGGATGCCCTACTCTTCCATCATCTTTCCTCCCCTCAGCTTTGCCTTTTAATTGTCAGCTCTACTATTTGCATTTGCTGTCTCAACCCAGTACTGTCTCTCACTCCAGTTTAAATCTTGCTTTTTAAAAAAATTATTTGTTTCCTTTTAGTTTATTTTACCTTATAATTCCTGCTGCATAGGTTATACATTTTAGACTTTGTTGTATGCAGTGATTTAGAAGATCACCTTGTTTATAATTTTGGAAATTCCCTTTAAGTTTTTCAGAAATATTCTTGAGTTTATGTTATTTTAATTAGCAAAATGGCTTGCTTTTAGGTACTCTTTCTACTCTTTAGTCTAGTTTCCTTTGTTTTAAAATAGGAATAATTGAGGATGAAGTAAAATACTGTATATTTATTAACTTATGTATGTTTATTAACTTATACATTATTTCCTTCCAATGTTACTAGAAATTGTTATTACTAAAAGGCACTGTGACATATTTGATACCTGTGAATTCTGTATCTCTATCCATATTTTAACTATTACAAAGGCTGTGTGTCAGAAAAGTAGTGGTTTTTGTGACTCACTTAATTATTGCTAGGAAGTTCCTTAGCAAGTATATAGACTAACTGGGATTAAAACCAGGCATATTTCCCCTCAAATCTTATGTGCTTTCCAGTGTGCTCCTTGGGTAAAACTCATAATGACTAGCAAGTTGATCTACCCTCAGGTAACCCCAGAACATGCTTTTAGAGGAAATATTGAGAGTATCTCAGAAGTGGTCATTGTGTTTTCAGGTTTTCTCAGCATCTTGGTGGAGCTCTTGGCATATATGTGCTCAGAGGCCACCAGGATCCTCCTGCCTGCTCCATTCAGCTTTTGGCCTAGCAGCACTGGTTAGAGCCTATAGGCGTGCCATTTTGGTTGAGCACTCAGAAGTGGACCATCATGTTCCACCTAAAGTGAATTTTCTCCTGAATCCATAGTTCCCAGCTTCCCATGAATGATAAATGAAGTGAGGAGGAGAGGTGTCATAGGACTAGGAATTCATCTTTTCCAAAGATGCACTTGACTGGAGACCACCTACTGCAGATTTGGACACAGAAGAATTGTCGCTGGAAAGAACAGCTGAAGAAGTTGCTTGCCTGTGTCAGAAGAACAGCAAAAAATGAACTAGTCCTAGGTTTTCATATTCTAACAACCTCCCACTTTCTGTTCTTGGCTTTTCTGTTCTCCATTTCCTGTTCTTGACTTTTATTGTAACTCCCTCAGTAATTTCTTCCCTCTGGAAGTTGATGGTGTCGGTTCTATGCTGGTGTTTTCCAAATTGACAATTGTCACATTTGGCCTGTAGCCCCATATTTGCTTGCCTCCAGAATACCTCCCCTGTGCTGTTCTTCTTTCATTATAAAGATCAGAAATGGAAACTATCTTCACACCCCAATAATTCCTTACTTCCTTCCTCTTTATTAAAAAAAATAAGATATTTTACTTATCTATTCAGAGAGAGAGCACGTGCACAAGCCTGGGGAGGTGCAGAAGGAAAGGGAGAGAGAGAATCTCAAGCAGACACTATGTGCTGCATGTGGAGCCCAATGTGGGGCTTGATCCCATGACCCTGAGATCATGACCTGTGCTGAAATCAAGAGTTGAACATTAACTGCCTGAGTAACCCAGGTACCCCATTCCTTCCTCTTGTATACTAGCTGTTCTTAGGCCATTTATCCTGTAGCCTGGCTGTGGTTAATTTTTTTCCCCTTTAAACTTTATTTTTCAGGTCAGTTTTAGATTTACAGAAAAAAAATGTGCATAGATGATACAAAGAGTTCCCATATATCCCACATCCAGTTTCCAGTTAACATTTGACTTTAATTTGGTACATTTGTTACATCCAGTTAACATCTAACATTAATGTGTTACATTTGTTTCAGTGAATGAGCTAATATTGTTACATTATCATTAACTAAAGTCTATATTACTGTTTCACCTACTGTCCCTTTTCTTTTCTAGGATTCCATCTGGAATACCACATTACATTCGATCAGTGTGGGAAAGTCTTCTCTCAGAAGTCATATCTCACTGTACCTCAGTAAAGTCACTTTGTGGTGAAACTCTGCACGTGCAGCAAGTGTAGGAAAACTTTCTCCTAGCAAGCTACCTCACTAAACATTCCACACATAGCGACTGTGTGTGAGTCTCACATGCTCACATCGGGTGAGAAATCCTGTGAACTCAGAGACTGTGGAAGATGCTTTGCTCAGGAATGTACCTAATTACCTATCAGAGAACTCACCTTGGGGAGAAGCACTATGAAGGGGGCGGATGTAGGCAAACCTTTGCCTGGAAAGGGCATGTCTCATCAGACATCAGAGAATTCACTCAGGTAAGAAATACTGCTTTAGGATGGCCAGTGACACTGAAGGCAAAGAACTGCGCAAGTGGTGCGATGAGCAGGAGAGAGTTTATTCACTCCGCAGGGGAGGAGAGGGGCCAGACATCTAGAAGAATGTTGGCCCTGAGTTTCTGTCAGGCTGGGGTTTTTAAGGATGTGAGAGGGTTGCAGCTGTACCCGTGGGGGGATACCAGAGGGGGAGAAGTCAATTCTTGGCCCGCTACAGCAGGAGTTGGCAGGTTTTTCACAGTGCTCTGTCCAGGGCTCATCTAGGATGTGGGTTGTGCTTAGGCTACCGAAGAGGATGTTTTGTAGTTGAGGTCTACTTCCTGAGAATGTAGGGCACCATGGCCTAGAAAAACGGAGTTAGGGCCAAATGCTCATGTTCTCATGTGCTTCTGGCTGCCTATCCCTATATCAGCTTATTTTCTAGATCACTAATTCGTTTTTCTGCCTCATTTACTCTGGCTGTTAGAGTATCCGGTTTATTTTATTTTATTTTTATTTCTTTTGTTATGTTAGTCACCATACCATACATCATTAGTTTTTGATGTAGTGTTCCATGATTCAGCGTTTGCCTATAACACCCAGTGCTCCCTGCATTCCGTTTTGAGTGCATCTCATTCATACCTTTTTGAATTCCTGCTTCCCATTCTTCTGGAAAGAGGAATTCTTTCCCCTTTCCTTACCACTTCTGGTATACCCAGAAATGGAAATTGCTGGATCATACAGTAATTTTATGTTTAATTTTGTGAGGGGCTGCCATACTATTTTCTATAGCAGATGCACAATTTTACATCTCCACCAGAATGCTCAAGTGTTGCAATTTCTCTACATTCTCACAAAAATTTTTTGTTTTTATAGGAGCCATTCTAATGGGTGTGACTCATTGTGGTTTTGATTTGCATTTCCCAGATGACTAATGGCATTGAACATCTTTTCATGTGCTTCTTGCTATCTGTATATTTTCTTCAGAGAAATGTCTCTTTAATCCTTTATCCATTTTCAAATTGTGTCTTGTTGTTGAGATATAAGAGTTCTTTATATTCTAGACACTACCATCTTACCAGATATATGACTGGCAAGTGTTTTCTCCTGTATGGTGTCTGTTACTCTCCTGATAGTGTTTTTTGATGTGCTGATGTTTTAGTTATAATGAAGTCCGATTTATATTTTTTTTTCACCTGTTGGTTGTGCTTTCGTTGTTATGTCTAAGGAACCATGATCAAATCCAAGGTCATCAAGATGGTTCATGGATTTAGTTCTTACATTTTATCATGCTTTCCCATCATCTCTCCATTGCCATTATTCCCTTTTCCCATTACATCCTGTATACCTTTTCCACCCAGATCCTGATAACTCCCTTATCCTTACTTTCCCTGCACATTTAGTCCCCTTGTAATCCTAAGCCTGGCCTTGCAGTTTAACTCCTAAGCAACATTTAACATCTTTTGCCTTTTATCCCCCTGCGTTATCTCTTTATCTGCACTCCCTATATCCCAAACCTCTGGGTCCTCCCATCACTCCCTCTTATCCTGTTCTCTCACTTTCTGTGTGCCCTCTTCTTATGCTGCTGGATCACATACCCACACACTATCACCTTCCAAAGGCTGCAGTGTTAAACGATTGCCACTCATTGTTTCTGGTGAATGCCCAAATGCACAGAGCAAGCTCAGAGTCAGATCAAAGAGAGAAAAGCCAAGAGAATATATTTCCAGTAAGCTGGCAGATAGGTTAAATAGTGAAAGTTCCCTGGGGTTGAGTTTTGGGGAGTTCCAGAAGCATTCTTGCCCCCTCCTGTGGCTGCTAGGTTGCTGATTTTCACTGTTACTGTAGTTGCACGGTGGTTGGTTTTCAAGGCTACTGTGGAGCTGAAGAGATTGGAATGGGATTGGGACAAGTTACAATGGGACGAGGCT
>PISX010020582.1:0-35471 GCA_004024625.1 Mellivora capensis | reverse complement strand
GAGTCTTTTGGGTTTTCCACATAGAGTATCATATCATCTGCAAAGAGTGAGAGTTTGACTTCTTCTTTGCCGATTTGGATGCCTTTAATTTCTTTTTGTTGTCTGATTGCTGAGGCTAGGACTTCTAGTACTATGTTGAATAGCAGTGGTGATAATGGACATCCCTGCCGTGTTCCTGATCTTAACGGAAAAGCTTTCTATCATTTTTCACTGTGTCTTCATCAAAGCTCAGCTGAAAGGCCCTCTCCTCTAGGATGTCTTGACAGGTAGTGGAGTGAAGTGGGATTTGGGTTTGACACATTTGGCTTTTATTGCAACATTTTCACTTCCTATTTGCATAATATTGAGTAGGTTAACTGACCCACTTAATTCTCATTTTATTCATCTGTAAAATGGGGAGAAGATTTCCCTCCTTGTAGGGTGCTTGTATACATTCATTTTGGATACATTTAATTCTCCAAACCCTTTCCCTTAGCCCGTATTGTGGGTAGAAACTGATTAATCCCTTTCCTGGGCTCCCCCTAAAATGTATGTACTTCTATTACAGCTGTAGTCACTCTGGACTGAAAGTTAGGTCATGTTCATATCCTGCCTGGATTATTTCAGCTTTATCTGACCAGTGCATCTCTGTACAGTGTCTGCTCTGGTTTACTCAGAGCTGTCTCCCAAAACTAGAAAACCAATCAACCCACTACCCTCAAAGCAGTCTTTTTGTAGATGGATTCTTTGGGATGGTGATTAAGGTTCTCAAGATTCTGCCCAAGCTTATCCAACCCCAACTCCAGCCACTGCCCCCTGTTGTGAGTATTCATTACTTGCCTGGTTCCCAGAATAACCTCTGGACTCTAGGTTATGGGTCAGGAGTCCCTTTTAACAGGAATGCCCTGCTGCTACCTCCTCACCAACTCAAATCTTACCCCAACATCTAAGGCCCTGCTGAGCAACCCCTGCTTTTCTAAAGCTTTTCCTAATCTCCGCTCTACCCATGCCTCCCCTCACCCACACACAATTGGAATAAATGAAATAAATAAACAAACAGGAGACTGAAATCTTAAAGTCAGCAGTTAGCAAATGATAGAGATGGGTCCAAATATTCTGATTCTACATGTTTCTAAGCCACTTTCTTGCCCCCATCGGAGGTTACTTGTCTCTCTACCTTCCCCAGGACACTCTTGGACCCATAATCACCAGGAGCTGTGCCTGTCTGAAACTGTTAGTCATGTAGGATCACTCACTTTTTCTTTTGTTTCCCTTTTCATTTCTGACAAATGAGTCATAAAATGGGCACTCTCCTACATTGCTTGGATAGAACTTTGGAAAGCAATTTGGCTGTACGTGTTAAGAGTCTGCAAAATATTCATGGTCTTTTACTTAGTCATGCCTTTTTAAAAAAATCTTTCTTAAGAAATTAATCAAAAGTAACTATACATAGCACACAAGGATATTACAGGAAAAGAGTGGAATCAGCCCAAATGCCTAACAATAAGGAAATGGCAGTGATTAGGAACTGCAGTTCCAGCTTCAGGGGGGAAAAAAAGAAAAGAAAATCCTAGCTCCACTTCTTAATATTTGTGCTACTTCAGTCAATTATTTAACCTTTCTGCGTATTAGTTGCTTCATCTCTATATTCATGTCTATAAAGGGATAATAGCAGAACCTCCTTTATAGAGTTGCTATGAGGATTGGATGAGATTTTACAAGTAAAGACTTTAACTCAGAATCTAAGATGATGAACTGTAAAGAAGAAGCAGTACTAGTAGTAGTGTAGTCATAGTAGGAGGGGCGGGCAGTGGTGGTGAAGGAGGAGGAGAGAGAAGAGAGGAATAAGGAGGGAGGAAATAATTAGAAGAGACAGCCACTGGTTACAATATTATGCCATTATTAAGCACTACGTTTATAGAGTTGGAATAATAATATAGAAAATGAATTAATAATCAGTGAAAAAGCAGGATTCTAAATTCTGTGTATAGTAATAAAAATGTTTTAAAATCTTAGAAAAGTGCTGGAAGAAAATTCAGTTAGCATTAATAATAGTTATACTTCAGTGATAAGGCTATATATGTATATGTAAGAGGTTATAGTTCTTTAATATCTTGGCTTATATATATTTTTCCCTGTGGGAGCCTAACTTTGCCCAAATAGCATCACGAATACCCTGAAAAACATGGCATAATCACGCTGTAATTACCCTTCATCTCTATTATCTCCTGACATAAATTCAATACTGAGCAAATGAGCCTTGTTGATTGAACAGGCAATATTGTCCTCATCTATAAAATGGGGATAATGTATGTCATGGATTTTGGTAAAGATTACATAATTTATTTTACGGAAGATGACCAGAACATTGCCCAAGACAGAATACTGCTCAATAAATATTACTTTCTTCTCTCTTGCATCACATACTTTTCTTCTTTATTTTAAAATGTTCAAACTGTTTAGCAAGGAAGCAAATAGCTTGGAGAGCCCATTCTGTCACTAGTCTCTGAAACAGCTAGCTACATAGCATATTCGGATCAGCTATCAATAGGCTTTTGGTAGTAGGAATACCAACCCATAGAGAAAGGACACTGACTAACTCCATGTGGGCTACCACAAGTTTATGAGGTCCGAGCACTGAAGAAGGTGAGATTGAAGTTCTACCACCTGCCCTTCTGAAAGTTCTCCAGAGCTCCTCAGTGAGAGCTAACACAGGCATTCAAGTCAAAATCCAATCCCAAGAATTAATTGTGGTTTACGGAAATTTCTCTTCCTTCTGGAATAGGAAATCAACCTTTACTTCTTTGTCCCTTAGCTCTGGATGATGGCACCGTATTCCACCTACTGGGAGCTGTTCCAGGTAATAAGAAAGCTCATTTCAGAACGTAGAGTTTGGCTCTTTCCTGAGGTGGGGTGTGGGTTTATCCAGATGGTCAGTTTAAGTTAGAGTTAGCCCTTTCTTCATTTACTTATTCAGCATTTAAGTGGGCAGTTACCATGCACAGATGTTGGGGATGCAAAGGTGAATTGCCATTTAGACTAGAACCTGTTTTAGATAAAGCACCCATATTAATCAAAAGGACCAACTATGTGGTTACTTAAATAACCACTATGTTCTGCTAGACTCTACCTGGCAGAAGCTGAACAGAAGTGGTAGATTTAGAATCAAACCATTCAAGCCCAAGCTCTATTCCCTCTTAGATATCTGACTTTTTATCTGATTCTTTATAAAATGCAAACCCAAGCTTGTGTCAGGATTAGAGTTAGTCTGTGTATATCACTTAGAAAGCACAAGGCCTGACTTAGTAAACATTGATCACTGTTAGTATTTTTATAGGGGTTTTAGTACCTATTTTTGTTTTGTTCTTTAGAGTTTTTTTTTAAGGATTTTCCTTTTAAGTAATCTCTACACCCAACCTGAGGCTCACACAACCTCAAGATCAAGAGTTGCATGCTTTATCCACTGAGCCAGCTAGGCATACCATGGTTTTTAACACCTTTAGGAAACCCTGCTACAGATGAGAAAGAAGGTATGTACCTCATCTTCCCAAAGCTGCCTTCATTCTTCAAGCAAAACTCTCTGCTATCAATAAGGCAGATGGCGGGGCTCCTGGGTGGCTCAGTGGGTTAAGCCTCTGCCTTCGGCTCAGGTCATGATCCCAGGGTCCTGGGATCGAGCCCCACATCGGGCTCTCTGCTCAGTGGGGAGCCTACTTCCCCCCACCTCTCTGCCTGACTCTCTGCCTACTTATGATCTCTGTCTGTCAAATAAATAAATAAAATCTTTTAAAAAATGTTCTTTAATAAGGCAGATGGCTTCCCATTTTCTCCTTATACCCATCACCTATGCTACTGGTTACTGATTTCAGTTTCTGTTTCAGGACTCCAATTCTGGCACATCCTTCCTTTAGGAGGACAGAATAAGAATTAACCTTTCCTGGGAGCCTTGAGTGTGCCAGGTGCTGTCTTCATAACGTCGTTCACCAACATTTTCTCATTTCATTTCCATGGTTGGGGATTGGGCTCAACGTAAACATTACAGTCCTGCACTGCCAAGAGGAAACAGAGACTCAGAGAGGGGAAAAGACCCAAAGTCAGAGAGCAGCGAAGTTGTAGAGCTGGCTTGCAGTCAGGTCTGTTTGAATCTAAATCTTACAATGTACTCTGAGCCTCTTGCCTGTTCTCATTACTCAATTAGGTTGTTGTTTTTTTCTTCTGTAGGAAGGCGAAACACACAGAAAGACAAATGACAATCTCTCTTGAGTTGGATTTCTGACACCCAATATGCATGCATCCCCCAGAATTTGTACTTGAGAGAGTCAAAGCCTTGACCTTTAACATATTAGATAAAAACAAAACACCTGTGGGTTTAAAAAACTGGTTTAAGTCCATACAGAAAGCATCTTGTGAAGTGAGAACCAGAAAGGGTCTCTTCCCAAACATGGGAGCAATGTCTTTAGTTAAAGCCACACTGAGAGACCGGGGTTAGGGGGAATCTGGCCAACATATCCTAGGAATTGAATGATGGGAATCCCAGGCGGCCAATGAGCTCACGGGGCACAGCAGAAGAGAACATAGTCTGGGCACAGTATAAACAGGAATGCTAAACAGCTCTCCAGCTGCCAGGAAGCAAGAGCATCAGTGGTTCCCAGGCAATGAAAGAGCAAGGCAGTGAGGGCACAGTTGGACTTGTCATACCAAAATAAGAGTCACTGAGGAGGACCCTGACCCCACTGTTCCGGTGAAGGGACAGCACTGTCATATACCAGCAACTGGAGGCTCTGGCTCCCTCACCCAGAAACTTGAAAACAGAGAGTCTCTTAAGTGCTTTCTTTCTAAATTTTCCTTGCAGAAGCCTCCTTATTCTTTCATAATCACCTCAAAGCAATCCCCAGTCAAGTACTAAAGTAAATTCAAAGCAATTAGAGAGTCTATCTACAATGAGCCCAAAATGTGTTTGCAGTGGTTCTCTGGGAAATGGCTCAGCATACGTTTTCCCCAGAACTGTGCTATTTATGTAAGGAAGATGCTACTGTTTCCCGGAGTGTAAACACACACACACACACACACACACACACACACACACACATTTACTATGACAAATGGATGCAACATCTCAAGAGTGAAATATTGTGTTGTGGGTTACAAGCCAAAGCAAGGCAGCATCGCTCCAGTAAGCACTTATAAATTGTTGCAAACAATATCAAGAAATAGGAGCTTGCCTTGGCAAATAACAGCTGCAGAATTTCAGGGCTCAGGACTAGCCTTAGGAAAAAAAAAAAGAAAGAAAGAAAACAACCAAACCCATTGCTTCAAATATTCTATTGGACCTCCAGGATGGTCTTTCTAATTAATATTTCCCCCTAATTATGTTCATGAGTAAGTGTGCTAAATGCAAAACTCGCTCCTTTTTTCACCAAGGAGCTGTGGTGGGGAGAAGAGGAAGGCACTCTAGAAGGAAGACTGGGCAGCTTCATTGTGATGCAAAAGAATGCAACAATTAAGAATATAATTTTGGAAGATGTCAGCAGCCTAATTACTCATAGGGCTTCCAGCAAATTAAGCAGTAGGTGAATTAGCTCATTTAATGAGATCTTAGAGTTTGGAGGCAAGGTGCTTTTATTTTGCATTTGAGAGACACATTTCCCAACTACATGTTAATAATTTGGGCACCCCAACATACTATTAACTCAACAGGTTCCACAAAAAGCATGAAGGTCAGTTACTTAAAAGGGTCTGTAAGTAAGTTAAATTGCATTTCTCTACTCTCTGTTTACCCCTACTCTCCCTTTCCCAAATGCAATTTTCCAACTTGGAACGCAAATATTTCAATAAAAGGGCTTTGGAAACTACAGCTTTCAGGGCAGGATTAAAGGAAGCATAGCTGAAATTGGATTGAAAACCTCCTTTATATCCTTATAACTCTCTAAGCCTTTGTTTCTGCATCTGTAATGTGGAAATAATGATATCTATATTCCAATTTTTGTGGTTACTAGTTGAATTCATTTACAAGATGGTATTCCTTGCAGGCACGGAATATGTGGTATTTACCTCTGTCTTCTACTACCTATATGCTTAATAAGTATATTAAATAGAAACTAATAATTGCAAAGGAATGGGTGGATGAATGGCTGATATGAGGATTCAATGAGAAAAAAAATATGGCTTCTAGTGTGGTTCTTTACCCACAGATGCTCAAAAAAGAGGAAAAGGGAAAAATTGGCTGTATTAGCTGCACTGGGACTTGTTAGGCTTTGGAGGAAGAAGGAGCCAAAGTTTCCTGGAGAGAGTTGTCTGCTGACCAAATGCGGGGGGATAGGAAAAGAGGTGTGGCCAGTGTTCTTCGTGCATTGCACAAGCCCTGACACTGATGTTGCCCATCACCCAGGGGCTCTCCGTGTACTCAGAAAGCGTGTGAACAACGTAATGACCAAGCCATGTACAGAGATCGCATGAGGGGCTTTCCAACCATCGGCAAGTTTTATCCCAATAACCCTACATGGTAGGTATTTTTATCCCTTCTTTTTGTAGGTGATGACACTGAGGTTCAGAGATTATCCGACTTGTTTGAACTGACACACGGTTGGTCATACATATTCCCAGGCAAGGCCCTTCCCACCTGACAGGGAGTCAATACAGAACTTCCGAGCTGCAATATGATCGCTGCTCAGCTTCCCTGCAGAGCCGGGAAGGGAAGGAACACCAAGCCTCGCTGCCACCCCATCTTCTCTCCAGTCTCCCTGATGGAACACTATGTGTTCTCTGCTGCTTTGCCTTCTCTTCTAGTACGGAACGGAGTCCACAGAGCCGAGAGATCCCAATTCTGCAAGTTCCTGTTTGGGACACAGAACAGGAAGCTTCTTGCTTTTTAATTTCATCAGAGCACTATCTCCCAAAGACATCCCCTGAGGCTGACTCCACAGCCATGGTCTCTTTTCTTCATGGCTCTTCACAGGAAGCTTACCGCCTCAGAAGGCCTTTAGAAACTATTATTATTATTCCCACTGTAATTAACCGCCATTTTATTGAATATTTACCACAGGGTAGGCACTGGGCTTTACATGTACCAAAAAACCCATGAGAGAGTTATTATTACCTCAGACTCATAAATAAGGATACTAAGGATCAGAGAGTTTAAATAAATTGTTCAAGTCTACTCAGCTTAGAAGGGGTAGAGTTGAGCTTTCACATTAGGTTTTCTAGCTCCAGATCCCATGCACTAAGTATTCAATATTGCCTTTATTGGGTGGCTCTGGGTTGTTTTAACTTTTTTTTTTTTGTAAATATAACTAATATCTGTCTTTCAGGAATTTTCATCAATTGGCCGTGGCTCTCCCTCTTGAACTGCATAGAACAAGTCAGCTCCCTTTATGGGATGCTCTTCAGGTAAAGGGAACTCCAGCTGCCTGCCCTGCACCAGCCATCCCCCCCCACCCCCCAGTAGACAATGCTACCCAGCCACACAGACAAAGCTGAATTCTATTTTCTATAATGGTAATTCACAATTATGTGACTTTTTTGTTGCTTTGTTTTACCTTTTATGTAATGCATTTCAGTGACTTGATCTCTCATTAACCTTACCACCACGCAATAACGGTGGGTATTGGTTTCCTGGTTCTAGAAATGAGGAATCCGGGGCTCAGAAAGATGAGGTCTATTCTCCAGGGGGAAAGGATCAGTCAAATAACAAGCTGAAAACCCCAGTATTCAAATTGGGGTATGTCGAACATCAAGGCATGTGCTCCTTCCACAGGACTATGGGAAATTTGTGCATGAATGAAGGAAGGAAGGAAGGAATCCTACAAGAAAAGAGTATGGTATGTACCGTAAAAGAAGTCCAAACAAATGCAAAAGGCTACTCAGCTCAGAAAAAAAGATGCCTTCGTCTTTCCCACCAGGTCTTCAGTGAGGCTGCACTAATTACCATTTATATAAGATGCCTGCCTGCTTCTGCTGGTACTAAGAGAAGTTTTAATTTGCTGGTGAAGGAGTTGGGGGAGGGAATGGAGAGTGCTGTGAAGTGTCCCCTCCAAAGCAGGGTAATTTCTGAGCAGAAAAACACTGAGGTTACTAATGGGGAAGAAAAAAAAGGCAGCAAAGATGAGGAGTATACTTGGGATGCGAATGCACGCCTGGAGCATCTGGCAGGTAGCATGCTCTCATCCTTTCCTTCCCGAGGTTGCAATTAAGTAGCTAATATGAAAGAACACTGACAGTTAGGTTGTCCCACTGAGCTTGGGGCCAGGTGAGTACTTGCACGTCCAGCCCCACCCAGGAGAGACTCACTGCATTAAAAAGGATGATGCCCTTGAAAGGATCAAGACCGCCATGTGAAGTGCCTGGTCCATTTCAGGTTTACCGTAAGCTTGTTCCCATCCATACTGAGCTTTCCAGGGAAGAAGAGCCCTGAGGTCCCCTTAGGAGAGGTAAGGTCCCCAAGTGGAAAACAGAGCATGTGCAATCACACAGACCGGAGTTCCTATTCTGAATCTTCACCCACTCTATGGCTATGTCATCTTGGGCAAGTCATTTTACCTCTCTGAGCTTCATTTCCTCATTTGAATGAATGAACAAATAAATGAATGAACTACACATGCAGGAGCATAATAAGTACATTAAGAGAAAATGTACTTAAGGTATGGAAAAGTAAGATAAGATGGAAGAAATGAAATGCATCTCAGGCAGGGGGTTTAAGGGCTACAGATGGATATGTGTATAAAATTCCTGGCTCATAGTAGGTACTCAACAAACTTGAGTTCCTTCTCCTTGAGAGAACTCCCTCACATTGAGCTAGGACAGGTTCCTGTCACCGAGACTCATTTTTCCCCATGAGTCTTGCTGGGCTCTAATGAGGCAGAGTCCCTGGGCCTATAGGTCCCTGTGATTATAATCCAAGCACAGCACAGTGTCCACTGGGCTGTTAAGAGTCCACAGGTTTCCTAGTAGAAATGTGAGGGGGGGTCAGGGAGCTGGAGGTGGAGTTGGGGACCTCAGGTAGCCAGTGTTCTGAATCTCCTAACTACTTAACAAGTAAAGCACCCCAGAGCCTCTTCAGCAAGTTGAATCAATAGAATTTCCATTCTAGAACCACCAGGCATTCCCAATCTTGGCTTCAGCTGAAAGCAGCTGAAAAGCAGAGACCTCAACAGCCTTAGCTCGGGATCCTTCTTTCACCACACATCTCAAGAGACCCATTTCCTCAGCAGAAAGAAGCATCTCAGAGGGCATCTGAAATCCACAGGCCTCCCCTCTGTGAGGAGAACACGGGCTCTGGAGTCAGAGAGTCTGGCTCCCACATGAGCTCTGCCACTTAACTACTTACTTGACCTTGACAAAGTTACTTGGATTCTCTGGGCCATGGTTTTCACCACTAGAAATGAAATAAAGATGCTAATACTGCATAGAACAAACCTGAGGAATAAATGAGAAAATAGAAGTAGCAGTGCTTGACATGTGGCTCTTCCATTAGCCCCCCTCTCACTAGAGCCCCTGCACCCTGGTGGGACCTCCCAACATGACTTAGTCACTGCATGATTAACAGGAAGAACTTTACCCACTGTGTGAGATACAAAGGACAGAGAGAACAAATGAGCAGGGATGCTTAAACTTATTTTTCTTTTGACTCAGGCAAGTGGAGCATCCTACCCTTAGTCACATAGCTAGCAAAGGGCGAAGGCAGTGTCCTAACTCACAGGGCAGCTGTCCTGCCACCCCAGGATGCCCTCATCTCTGACTTTCTTCTTTCTCCATTTCTTTGAACAGGAAGGATTTGATGGAACCACAAATGACATATATGAATTCCAAAGCAGATATCTATTTTTAACGTGGGAAGGAAAACATTAAGATGACAACCACAGGGCGGTTAAATGAGCATCTGTAGCCCACACATGGGGCACCGGGGACTGAAGGCTCAGGGAAGTAACTGCCACAAATAAGACTCAACTGGACATTGATTTATTCAGCCTGTTTGCTTGATTTCCACTTTGAGCTTGTTCAATTGGCTATTCCTCTTTGTAGTTCCTTCCCAGGAACATGACCCCAGCTCATTTGGATGGAAATGTGCTCACCCATTACCTCATTAATTTCTGGGACTTTGCATTATCATTTATACTCTCTTCCTTCACTTTCTTTGCCCTCAAAATTCAGAGTATTGGTAGGAACTAGACAAATGATGCACCATTTCTCCAAGATGTGACAGGACCTGTATTTATCATTTGCAGCCTTGATTGTCATAATTCAGCCAAGCCAGGCTGCAACACACCATGCGAACTCATCAGTGAGAAGGTGCAGAAGGGAGGAAGCCATGCTAGGAATGGGGAGCTAGTCAGACAGCAGAGGTGTCTCATCAGCTCTTAGCAGCTGGTGTCTAAGAGACATGGTAAATTGGGATTTCATGTGAGTTGAAGATAATGATGGTACTGATGTGGTAACAATGCATATTAAACTCTTATGACACACATGTGTCATCTCATTTATTTTTATAACAACCCTACAAGATAGACTTAGAGAAGATAAGTCACCAAAATGGCATACCTAGTAGATAATGGAAATGGAATTCAACCCCACATATTTCCTTATAAATCACACCCTCTTTACCACTACCTGAGCTCTCCTTTGTTTGGTTTCCCTGAAGGATAACAACAATGTCCATTTGCTAGGTCCCTTCCTAGTTCATCTCTGAGTGTCTTAAACACAGACATTTCTTCCATCCTCACAAAGGCCTGTGAGAATGATGTCTTGCAGTTCATTACAAATGAACTCAGGTTATTTCGCTCACAGAAGGGCACCCAGGCTTTAAGAAGCAGAGGAAGGACCCCAACATAGGTCTTTCTGAGCATGAAATCCTCTTCTGTCCATAAGACCTAATGTCTTTCCCCAGGCATTCATGCTGATGACAGGATAGGCAACAGGAGGGAAGGCAGTGGACAACATGAAAAGTAAAGGGCAGCAGTGTGGGACCCCAGGGGAAGGGCCCAGAAACAGTGTGCCAAACTGTGGAATCCAGCAAGACAATTCCAGAATGAATTCCCAAGAGATGGATGAGAAGGCCAATTATTCACACTGAATACACATATCAGGATTGAGTGTACTAGGATAGGTACCCAAGGCTCACCCCAGACTCTTCTGACATCAGCATCGCAGCACTTTTCCAGGACATACCTGGCACTGGATTGGAAGAAAGAGAAGAGCAATAGCATCAGCACAGTGTCTACTGGGCTGTGTGCACAGTCAAGCACTGTGCTGTATGTGGTGGTGTATTTAATTCTTGTAACAACTCCATAAAGCAGGTTTTGTGAACTTTCCTTCACTCTTTACCCCAACTTCCTCTTGTCTAGCACAGTACTTGGCACATACACACCTAATATAGCACTGTGTGGAACAGATAAATTAATTCATCTTCAATCCTGCTAGCCAGGGAGAAATGAAGCTATTATTAAAGCATTGTCTTACTTCCAAAGAGTGTTGAATAATTCTTTAAAGTTTTGACAATCATAACTTTTCCAAGAACCTAAGATTTGAGTCAACTTCAATATTTGAATTAGTTTTGCAGATACCATTGCTATCTTGTTTTAAATCAATGAGTTAAGTTCAATAAGCATTGCCTAATATACACCCTTCCCCACGCATTGTGCTGGGAATATAGAATGAAATATGGCTCCTGTCCTTGTGGGCAAGGTGAACTTAAAACTGTCAGGACCCCATAGTATGAGCAGTGTTGTGACAGTAGATACAAGTACATGGGTTATAGGAAGGAGGCCAGAGAAGAGAGGCATAAAACCAGGCCTCATAAGCCAGAGAATGTTTATTAGGGGAGCAAACAGCCCAAGAGTTAAGAAGGTAAAGCTAAGAAGAGCATGCCAGGCAGAGAGACTAAGGATAAAGGAGCACATGGGCAAAATGAAGAATGTGGATCTTTAAGCAGCCAGCCAAAGCTCCCTGTGCTTGTTTACTGTCCCTTTTACAAAGTGAGAGGAGTTTTTTTTCCTGATTATAACACAGTAATGTTGAGTGAAAAATGCCAGACATGGAAGACTATATTCCAGATGATTCCATATATATAAAGACAAACTTAATCCATGCTGTTAGAAGAGAGCATTGTGGTTAGCTTGGTGCAGAGCTGAGTGCCAGGGGTCAGGACTGGGCTGTATTAAACTACAATACTTTACTTCAGTATTGGGAATGATCTACTTCTTAATCTGGGTGCTGGTTGCAGTGATGTGTCCATTTGGGAAAATTCATCCATTTCCATACATACAATTTGTGCACTTTTCCGGATGTTTATGTCATACTTCAAAATAATTCCTACATCAAAAAAGAATATAAAAGCTTTGAAAAGCCAGTTAGGCAGTACATATAAGGATGAAGTAAAATATATAATTCAATTTTCTAGGAACAACAAAGACAAAATTTTGGTCCCTGGGCTTCTCAGTCTGGCCCAGAGGAAGGTGGTGAGAACCAGCATCTGAGTTTAATGAATTTCTCCTAAAATTTCCCTCATAAGGAAGAAAACCATAATTTTCAAGGATAGGACAGGTTCCTTTGGATGGATTCTCCTACTCCTTGTCTTAACCTATCCCAGAAGAGAGCATAGCTGCCCTCTGTTGGTACAGAAGTCCTGCGTAGCTATGGGTGAGTAAGTTAAAGGAGCAGTAGGGAGGGCCCCTGTCTGGATCCAGGTGAGTACAGAGAGGAAACAGAGACTAGGCAGTAGGCAGAAAGGAGACCAGGTGAGATACAGAATAGGGCTTCAGAGACCCTAGAAAGGAGTTTAGATTTTCTTGTAAATACAGTGAGAATTCCTTGGAGGTTTTTGAGCAGAGAAGTAACATAAATGGACTGATGTTTTAGAATGATCATCTTGGCTGTTGTGAAGAGAGTGGGTGGGGGATACCAGAGACAAACCAGAGGGACCATTTGGGGTGCAACTGCCATGGTCCAGGAGAGCAGTTGAGGTGGCTGGAGTTGAGGTGGAGGCAAAGGAGAATAAAGAATCAGAGATTCAAGAATGGTTTGGACTAGCTGGTGGATTGGTTATGGAAGAGGGAGAGGGAAAAGTCATTAAGCAATTAAGCAGATTACAGTGGGGAAGTCTGAGTAACAACTCAGATGTGGGTGAGAACTCAGAAATCAGTTTTGAACATGCTAATATGAGATACTTGGGAGACATCCACGTGGAAATGGGCAGAAGGCAGATGGAAGTCCAAATGTGAAGATCAGAGGAATGCTCTGGAATGGAGAGAAGTAATTTAAGTTTTCTTGTGTATAAAGCACTTTCACATTTGCCACTCTGTTTATCTCACCACCCCTTTGGCTATGATTGGGATGTCTATTCCCACAGATGAAGACATTGAGGTTCAGAGGGGCTGAGTGTCTTACACCAAGCTGCATGAAGGATAAGCAGTGATGCCTGGAACACAACCAAACTTACTGTGTATATTCCCATGTGCTTTGAAACAGTTTAAACGTGGTGGTTTTTCATCGTGCATGCATTGCTTTATTCTGGGAAAAGCACTGGGGCACCACCATGATATGCAGGCATATTTGACATCCATCAAGTGGCCTGACCCTACCATGCTTATAGGACCTATGTCTGCTTGTTAATAGTCTCTTACTTTCCTCATTGTCAAATTGATATCAGATGGCTGCTTCTTCCTGCTGTTCATGTATACTTTCCTACCAGTCCTTCTATATTTCTTTGTAGTACCTTATTTAGAATCTGATTTGGGTCATCACCCAAGTAACTTTCAGAATTGTATGCATAAAAGTACCATTGGAGAGAACTCTTTACTATCCTGTAGACAATGGGGGAGTGTCACTGTTTGGTTCCATTTAATTTAGGTCAATGAGAACTCACTCAGTGTACACGCGTC
The DNA here is from genome assembly GCA_004024625.1 of Mellivora capensis. Classification (NCBI taxonomy): domain Eukaryota; kingdom Metazoa; phylum Chordata; class Mammalia; order Carnivora; family Mustelidae; genus Mellivora; species Mellivora capensis. Next base: position 21,621 of record PISX010020582.1, on the reverse strand, counting down.
ACTGTTCCAGATGGAAGAGACTGATCTAGATAAAAGTTCAGTCCTTACCTTGTTATATGCACTCCAGAATACTTTATTTCTCTTTCATGGCTCTTATGACACATTTAGTTATTTGTATAATTTTTGGCTTAAGTTCTGTTGTTCCTGTTAGGTCATTACTTACTTACCACTATATCCCTAGTGCCTAGAATTTTGCTTGGCATAGAATAATTTTCCCACTCAATATTTATTGAATGAAAAGAAAGGAACTCACAGCTGAACAGATGCTATAAAAATAAATACACTATAGTGCAAAGACCGATTCTGGACACTTTGAGCTTATGTCCCTCCCTGTCTTGAGAAAGACACATCTCAAGTATTGATGTCCTGCTTTGGATCTTATCAGTAAGCAGGACTCTAATCTTACTGTGCCAGCTACTTTCTAGGACTCCCACCAGTTATGAGTTCCTCTACAGTGACATTCCACAACCATGTGCTTTACGGGGTGCAGATTTAGATATAAAATCATTGGTGGTTGGCTTTGTCCTCTGTAGCACACATATCCTAATCACTGTGTTAACCTTACAATAATGTAACCCTGAATCTTACATGGAATTTTTAGGCTCCACTTAGATGCGCAGAGTGGGAGCGCCTGGGAGGCTCAGTTGGTTGATCTGAGCTGCCTTCAGCTCAGATCATGATCCCAGGATTCTGGGATTGAGCCCCACATCAGGCTCCCTGTTCAGCAGTAAGCCTGCCTCTCCCTCTCCCTCTGCCTGCTAATCCCCCTGCTTGTTCTCTCTCTCTCTCTCTCTCTCTCAAATAAATAAATAGATAAATAAATATCTTACATGTAAAAAAAAAAAAGATCCTCAGGATGATATTTTACTGTATTTCTAGATGCTTCGTTCTTTTTGTTAAATTGGCTTTCCTCCCATTTAATCCAGTTGGGTCTGTGTCCCTACCAGGGGCCAGGAAATAAAACTCCACCTCCCCAGCTCTGTTGAAGTTCCCTAGGAAACAAGGTACTACCATGTACGGAACTGCTACCATATGCCAGGGGTATGACTTCATCATCACACCGTTGTACTACTAAGTCAGTCTCGGCACACCTTTTCACAAGTAACAAAAAGCTGAAGTTTACAGAAACGAGGTAACTTATGCAAGGTCATATAGCCAGGACTGGAGCCTTAAAAGTTTCCCATTGATTCTCAGTGAACATTTGATGAGTATGCTAACCCTGAAACAGAGCTTTTAGGGTGCTTTTCAGCTATCCCTCCAGTGGCTCCCAGCATTCATTGATAGGGTAAAAGAATTGATGGAAATTTTCAGAGAGGGTCAGAAATCTCTGACCACTCTCCCAGATAATTCAATTTGTTACTCTATTAAAAGAAAAGGAAAAAAAAAAAAAAGCTACACTACTGCCACTACTGCTGGCCATGTCCTGGAGGAGAGCAACCCACTGGGGTCTTTCTAGCGAGCAGATAACATATTTAAATGCAGTCCATCAGTCAGTAATCTGCTGCCGCCCCATCCTCCGAGAGCTGCTTTATTGAACACTGTAATTGCTTGGATGCTATTATTCATTTCTGTAGCTGTTGCTATTAATTAAATATTTTTGTCAAAACCTCCCCATGACATTTCTTGCTGCATTCTTGAATATCTGATAAGATATACAGCCAGTACACTGGTACCCCCTGCATTTGGCTGATAGTCTTGTCCTAGTTTCTAACCCTCAAAACGCTAAAGAAATGACACAGTTTTAGTGGAATGAGGACTTCTATTGTTAAAGGATTTGAGGTAGTGCAAGGAGTCTTAGTGAAATAGATGCAAATGTCACGTTTTAGAGCTCATTGTGCTGGTTCAAGCTGGAAATTGGACTAGACCTTTATTCAAAGGCTTAGCCTATTCCTTAGGTCAAACAAAGCTTGGCTGGACTGGTTCCTGCAATCCTTATGTTGGTAGAAATAGGTCTTTAGTCATTCATGCAATAATATTTAACCAGTATCACTAGAAGTCCTACTATGTACCTGGTTCTGTTCTAAGTGCTAAAGTTATAGAATTTAACAACAAAACTAAAATAACAAAGCAATCTCTGCCCTTAAAAAAAAAAATCACAGTCTCTTGGGGGAACACAGACAAGCTTGCTACAGTGGGAAACATGTTTTAATTCCAGGTGTGAACTAACAGTAGCAACAGCCAAGGCTATGGGGCCTCTGGCTATCAAGGAAAGACTGGCTGCAAAAGGTACAAGGCAAAGGGAAAGAGAAAGATGTCCTAGCTGAGATAAAACTGATGATAGTTTGTATATTGAAGTGATGAGTGAAGGGCTCCTCTGGCCATTCGTTTATCTGGATAACAGGCATGAGGACTTTGTTGTTGTTGTTGTTCTTGAAAGGGGAAGGAATCTCTGACCAAAGACCCTGGGGTGAAGAAGAGGACAACAATGGATGAAGATGGCATTTGTCCCCTAGTGAATTTCCAGTTGGGTTAGAGTGCACTTCTGGGCAAAGCAGCCAGAAGCTGAAACAGCTGAGCCCATGAGAAAGTGTAAGAGCTGGAATACAGCTAAGCAGCTGTGAGGCCCAGATGCACAGAGCCTTACGGGGGTTGCTATGCAGGACCTCCTCCTTCATAGATCCCTGGCTTGTCCCATGTCTCTGGGACCAGCACCTCTGGGGCACAGGGAGTAAGCAACTGTGCCCTGACATGAACTTCACATGATGGGCACAATTGTGGTAGCATCAGAGAGGCTCCTTCAAAAGATTTCAAGACTGGAGGGCATCCAACAGAGGGGTCAGGACTGGAGAGGAAGGGGGATGGATAGGACAAGCATTGCAGACAGTCTGGTTTTATGAGAATAGTTGAGCAGCCCTAGACACACATGGAGAGTCTTAGGGTGAGGACAACGCTGAAAGGTGATGAAATTGTAACAGGGAAGCATCATAGACTGAATAATTTAAATGTAACTGTTAACATGGTGAAGCAGCTTTGGGACATCTGGGTTGGCCTGTGATTAAAAAATGAAGAAGGAAAAAAGAAAGAACTTAGAAGAGACGGACAGCTGAATGACACCCTCAACACAAATCACTGGAAGAATTACTCAAACAGAGCAGTGTGGTGCGGTGGAAAGAACACTTCAGGCCAGGGGATCGGTACTGGTCCTCGCTTTGCTGGTAACTGTGTGTGACATGCAGACAGTAACTGGCCCTCTCTGGACCTCAGGTTCCTTAGCTACAAATGAGAGGCAAGATCATTTCAACAGTGTTTCTATTTCCCCGAGTCCATCATTTCAGATGAGCTACAGATAGAGTACTCGAGCTTTTAAATGCAGGAACCTCCGAACACCAGGTGAGGGTTATAAAATGTAAATATAACAAAGTGAGAGTAGAGCAAAAAGTTAAGGTTCTCATGGCAACCAGAATTCATAGCGGCTGTGCTTTGTTAAAGGGACTTCTCCTGACAGGCTGGTGAATAATCCCAAAGTCTACCTATTGTGCAGGAATTTTCAGGGACTCTTTTTGGTGGGTGGGGTTGGGGCATAAAGACAAGATTAGCCAACCATTTTAATGAGATTTTTAATCAATGCAAAAAAATTTGGCAACACTTTCAATGGTGCCTAAATAAAAAATGTATTTATATTTAATGAGGCTCTCTATTTATTATTTATGCAATAATAAATGCCAGTTGGTTATTAATAAAATATTGCTCAGTCATTAATCCTCAATAAATACGGTTAGAGTAATTAGTATTAAAGTGACACTGAATACTTCATAATGAGAAGGTAATTTTCTCTACATTAATGGATTATTCAAACAAACCTTAACTTGCTGTTATCAAATCAAGACCCTCTAGGGAAAGAGACTAGGGAGTTATAGTGTAACCTTGAAAACTTTGAAAGTTTAAAGACTTGAAAATGAGGTCAGCAGGTGCCCTCAAACGGTTTTATTAAGAGTCTCAGGTTTCTCAGGAAAAAAGGTACAGACGCCCCACAGATGAAGCACACAGAGGGTCTGGGATAGAATCTAGGATTTGACCATAACTAAATTGTGTGACCTCAACCACTGTTGAGTTTCTAAGTGTCCTAATTCCTTCATTTGAGGAATGAGGATGATGACCTCTTCCCTTCAGAGCTATAGTGAGGATTAAATTAGATTATGTATATTTTAAAAACCTGGTACTGTTCCCAGCACTTAGTAGCTGTTTGGTGAATGACAGTTCAGGCTAAACCCTATAGGGGAGGAAACTTTGGCACTCCAAGATAGTCCTCATTGGCATATTGATTATTCTAAGCTGGTTATTTTGGTTATTTTTAAGAAACTGAGGACACAAAAGAAGTTCTGAAAACCAAGTACAAGTTATCCTTTTGTAGGAGACATTGATGAGGGAAATCACCACGTGTAAGGACATCTCCCTTGTTGTGTCAGAAGAGGGGGGTGACTCTAAATATCTAGAAATTCTTATCAATGGAGTTACTCAGTTTTCCTGGGCCTCTCCCATGTATACAAAGGTATACATGTTATTAAGCTTTGTTTGACTTTCTCTTATTAATCGGTCTCATGTCAATTTAATTCGTAGACAAGCTAGAAGAAGTCTGAAAGGCAGAGAAGATTTTTTTCCTCCCCCCAAATCCCATAAATAACAAAGTATTTTCCTTCAGTGTAATGAAGGGAAATTGTAAGCCTTGTTTACTGAACATCCCAAATTTTGGAAACTTAACCTTACCTGTTGGGTTGAAATTCATATGCCTCATCCTTTCTCTCTAAATTATGACTGTCAGTCATGTGCCCTCACACTGGTACTTTCTGGTTGACCTAAACTGTTTTCGTAAATGTCAAATCACTTAGATAGCATGTTATTTCTGATTGTAGCAGAAATAACACAGTGGAGTAGAAAAGTGTACATCTGAGAATCAAGAACACTGCATCCCATTTCAGCTCTGTCTAAACTTCAATTATTTACCTCACTGGGCTTCAGTCTTACCCCAAGTTGGGACACATCATTTCCATGAGTCTCTCAGTATTTAGCACGTAAGTATTTCACGACTCTTCTTTAAATAGTGGGTTCTTAGAATTTTCTCATCTTTAGTGATCTTTTTTAAAGACAGGACCTTCTTGGAAAAGCAAGTGCTGTTGGGAACCTTGGTTTGGGGAAGGATACACCCAGTGATTATCTTAATGCCGCTCAACTTAGAGAAATACTGCCGAGATGGGAGTGAGGGTAGAAGAGAGAAGGTTTGGGAACTGAAGGCAGGGGGAAAGTTGGAATTTCCAACTAGCAGAAGAAACTGACCCTGAGAGCACGGAGTACAGAATCGTGACCAGGCAGATCTCATTTAGTTCCCAGATAACAACCCCAATGTTGCCGTGAGGTGAAGTTCACCAGTCTCTAATTCAATTTCATGATTCCGAGTGTATTTTGTGTGCCAGACACCATGCTATGTAGGGAAATATAGAGCTGAGTACATTTCTCCCTTCCAGAACCTTGCAAATGAACCAATCATTGTATTAAATATGATCAGTGCAAGAAGAGAAATAAAATAATACTTTTAGAAAACTATTCTGTTTATCGTCTAAAGATTAAGGGTAGGAAGGGAATGGAAGCCCTTCCTAAACTCTCTGAAAAAGTTCTTGCCTATTTTGAGCTGCCTCTTTGTAACTTTTCCATGGCACTTCTAAAAATGCTGTGTTCTGCTACCTCTAGCTTTACTATATAATTAACTATATATATTTATCTCTATACTATATAGTATAAAGACATATAGGTGTAGGATGGTGTAGTACCCAGAGCCAGGAAGGGTTGAGCCCAGATCCCGATTCTGCCATTTCCTAGCCTTGTATGTGCCCTTGAAAGACTTGCTTAATCCTGGTGCCTCAATTTCCTCAGCTGTGAAGGGGATAATAATTGCGCCTTCCCCTGGTTATTTGTGAATTTCAAATGACTACATCTAAAGCACTTAGAACAGCGCCTGGAATATACCAGATGTTCAGTAAATGGTAGCAAATATTATTATCATTAATATTCTGCCCATTTGCCCCAAATATGCCACTTCTGATTCTTCACAGAAGCATTTGGATTGGATGTTCTAAATCAGATGCTAAATGATATATATTGAAAAGAACCTGGGTTTCTGAGATATGCAGACAGGGGTTTGAACTTTTCTCTGCCACCTATTGGTTATGTGCCTGCTGGAGGTTTTTAAATCTGTTCTAACCTCAATTCCCTCATCGGTTAAAAACAAACAACAACAACAACAAAGGAGATGAGTTCAGGGGAATAAAATGTTATCTACCCAATAAGACTGAAAAGTATTGGGTTAAATGGAGTTAAAAGGGTTTTTGCTTTGTCTTGTTTTTGTTTTCTGTTTCTTCTGTAGGACTTATCATAACCTTGTATATACATTTATGGATTTCTAGGAAAGGGATAGAACATGTAGGGTTTTCCCAACTCTTTTAACCACAGAATTCATTTTGATGGCATACCTATTAACATTTCATCAAACACTGGCATTCCCTATGAAATTCTTGAAATGGTTAATCTAATCTAGGTTCTTTGTGTCATGGATGAGGACAGTATAGTTGGGGTAATGTATTAGTCTGTTCAGGCTGTCCAACAAAATACCACAGGCATTTATTTTCCCATAGCTCTGAAGGCGAAAGTTCCAGATCAAGGTTCCGACAGATCTGGTTTCTGGTCTGAACTCCTATGTTGCAGATGGCTGCCCTCTTGTTGTGTCTTTGCATGGCTTTTCGGCAGTGTGCACATGGAAAGGGAGAAAAGCATTTCTCCTTCTCTTTCTCTCTCTCTTCTTACAAGGCCACCAGTTCTACTGGATTAGGGTCCCATCCTCATGACCTCATTTAACCATAATTACCTAAAGACCCTTTGTCCAAATACAGTCACATTGTGGCTTAGGGCTTTACCCTATAAACTGGGTGGGGAGACACAATTCAATCCACAACAGGAAGGGAAAGTGACTTCTTCACTAAGGCTCCATAATGAACTTGCAGACATTTGCGGCCAAGACCTAGAACTCTCGACATGCCAGCCCATATTATTTCAGTGACACTTCCTAACTGATGGAGTGAAACAGTCTTCTATTCATTCATTTACCCTCTCAGCACTGACCACCAATCCTATGCAAGTCACTATGCAAGGCTTGAGGACCACAGACAAGAGAACAAATCCTTTGCCCTCAGAAAGGGAACTACAGTTCTAACAAGAGAACAGGCATGTGAGCAGAGTGTCAGCACACTTGTCTCAACATTCTGAAGAGCATGGTGCTGATCTGTGCTGACCAGTGCCCTGCGGCCGTGGACAGCACCCTGGAGCTGGAGTCCCATGGAGCAGGGTTGCTGTCCCCACACTGTATTATGCGGGCTGGATGGCACTGGACAAATGGCTCAGTCTCTCTTGGAGCCCCAGTTTCTTAATGTGACAAATAGGGATGTGATTTTTTAAAGTAATTTGAGGAGTAAATGCACATTTGTATATCATCTAGCATCCTGCCTGGCCTACAGTGGATGCACAGCTGGGGAGAAGATGTCAGAGGGTTTTCAGGCCACCGTATCCACAGACACTTCTTCTTCCTGGACATAGTAACAGAGTTAACACTCTGGCTTCTTAACAAGTATGTGTGCAGGGGTATCAATTCTAGATTTCCAGGATCTAAGGTGCAATGCTGGCTTCGATCATTTATCTTCCCTTACTGCAGGGGAGTGATCCCACTGAGAGAGGTTTATTAATAAGCACATGTTCTCTGTTTTTAAAAAGCCATTGAACCTCTTTTTTTTTTTTTTTAAATGGTAGCATTTGGGTACTGCTGTGAATATATCCATACACATTTTTAATTCACACAGCTCCTGTCAAAGACCAACACCTTCTTTAAGAGGGACTTTCTTTATGAGTTACCGTCTATTTATCACCTGGCATGGACCAAGGTCCTGTGTTCGGTACTTTAAATAAATAATTTCTCTTAATACATAGAACAAGCTGGAGAGGAAAGCCTCTTCAACTCTACATTTTGGTGCATACACTGGGGAGCAGCTGGGTTAGAGGCAGGGCCGTGGTTATCAAAGCGCAGCCTGGACCAAGGACAGCAGTAAAACCTGGGGGTGAGTTAGAGATGCACGATCTTGGGTCCTGGACCAGATCTACTTCCCCCGGGCTCCAGTGGTGGGGTCCAGGATGGTGTGCTTTAACACGTTCTCAGGGGGATTCTGACGCACCCCGAAGTCTGAATCTGGGTTTCCCAACCAGGAAGTGTGGGGTGGTCAGAGCTTGGGTTTATCTGACTATAGAGTAGACCCTTTCTCGACTAGAGGTGATTTCCCCTCAGCAGATATTTGGTGCTGTCTGGGAACAGTTTAGGTTGTCGCGACTCGGGCTGGAGGTGCTGCTGGCTTCTAGTGCGTAGGGGCTGGGGATGCTGTGAAACTCCTACAGCATGCAGGACAGCTCCACAATAAAAAACTAACCAGCCCCAAATGTCAGCTGTGCCTAGGTTGATAAGCCCTGGTGTACAACTTTATGCTGCCAGTGAAGAGATATTTAAAAGGGGGAAAAAGTGAAGGAAAGAAAATAGAAAGGGAAACAGGCAAAAGTGGGGAAGAAGAAAAGGAAGGAAGGAAAAGAAAAGTAAAAAAGAAAAAAGAAAAGAGAAAGGAAGGAAAGAAGGAAGGAAGCATGGAAAGAAGGAAGGAAGATGAGGGAAGGGGGAGGAAGGAATGGGGGACAGAAGGAAGGAAGAAAAGGAACTCTTGAGAGAGAAAGAAAGGAGGCAAGATGGGAAGAAGGGAATTAAAGTAAGAAAGGGGAGAAGAAGGAAAGGAAAGGCAGGAAGGAGAGGGGGAGACAGGCAGGCAGGCTAAACCACAGACTTGGAAAAGAGGAGGAAGTCCTGTCCTGCCCGTGGATGTCAGGAAACTGATGACCAAAATGTCCAGTTTAAAATCATTGCGCTGAGCCCAGGAGCTCTGCTGAATGGAAACGAAATAAGTCTTCAGTAGATCATACTTAGCGGAACTTCTGGACGTGAAATGCACTTGCAAAAGAATGTGGCATTTCAAAAGCATGTTGTCCTCTGATAAGCCAGGGCTTGGAACCAGAAAGAAAATATCTGTATGGACAATTACCAGACTGTAACAGCCGATGAATGTGATTTGTAACGTGCAGCTGCTGTATTCATTTCAGCACGTTACCATATAAGACGTTTGTCACCTTACCAAATGCCTTTCATATTTTCTTTCCCAGTGGGCGTTGAAGCTCCGCCTTCTTCCTCTCTCTGTGGCTTCACCTCCTACCTGTCTCTCTCCTCCCTCAACACTCTCTCCTCTCCTGTTTACTGCCCTTCAGTCTTCCTGCTGCTCTCTTCCCTCCTCCTCTTTGCCTTCTTTCTCCCCATCTGCTGTCAATCTACTTCCCTCCTAGCTTTCCTCTCTCTAGTTTTTTTTCCCCCTGTTTTCCCTTGTCCTCTTTTCCCTCTCCTGTCTTTCCCCCCAGCTTCTCAATCCTTCTATTTTACTTTTCTTCACTTTTTTCTAAACCATTCTTCCTTTTTCTTTTCTTGGTTACTTCTTCTCTCCCCCATTTCTCTTTGTTGCCCTCATCCTCTGCCTTTTCTCTCTACCCCTCTGCTTTCTGGTCATCTCCCTCACCCCTTATGTGCCCTATCCCCCCCTTAATTTTTTCTATCTCTATAGTCTGAGCCAGCATACCGCCTTCTGTTAAAGGGGCTCTTTTCCAGAGCTCTACCTTTCCTGAGTTCTCAGTAGGTGTGAAGATGCATGCTTGTGAAGACAAGGGAGTCCTGTCACTTTGGGAGAGCAGGGGCACTCTTCTCCATAAGGGACAGAAAGCCTGTATGCAGATTATTCCTCTGCTGCCTAGGCACACTGGGACCCCATTTCTGACTATAGTAGGCAAAGTAAGGACCTCCCAAAGATACCAAATCCTAATCTCTGGAACTCATCAACGTTACCTTATAAGGCAAAGGGTCTTTGCAGATATGATGATGTTATAGACTTTGAGATAGGGAGATGATCCCTGTGAGTGTGAAATGCAATCAAGAGTATCTTTACAAGAGGGAGACAGGAGACTTGATGCAACCAGAGAGAAGGGAGGCGAAGACCAAGGCAGAGGTTGAAAGCAACGTGGCTGCAAGCCCAGAAATGATAGCAGCCATCCGGAGCAGGAAGAGGCAAGGAAAGGATTCCCCTCCGGGGTCTCTCGAGGTGCGGCCCTACCAACACCTGTAATTCCACAACGGGATGCCGATGGCAGACTTCTGGCCTCCAGAACAGTGAGAGAACAAACCGCTGTGTTAAGCCACCCAGTCTGTGGTTATCAGTTAGAGCTGCCACAAGAAACTCACACATTGCTCTGGAGTCTTATGCCATCTAAACATCAAGGTCTGAGTTGTTGGATTCTTTATTATTATTATTATTAATCTATGACTCCCTCCTTAGCTAATGAATCCACCGCACCCTATGTTGTCATCTTAGAAGATTTGGGTGGGTTTTTTTTTTTTTCCTTTTATTTAAACTTGTAGGCACTTGGCATATTTTGGTACCGGGAGGTTATGAGTTAGTTGTCCTAGATACAGTAAGTTTCTCAACCTACTTCCTGCCACGTAATATATACCCATCAGCCCGAAATTCACATTTTTTTCTTCCCTGATCTAGTAGGATGTTGAGAACAATGGAGGCTCTGAGGACAGCAGACCCCACTTAGGGCTCATCCCCTGCGTTTGGTTAGGATTGTAACTGCACCTCCCTGAGGCGCTGAGTGGTTATCTATGAAGCAGAGTTGACCATTTCTCTTTAGATTCCTGAGGCCAAAAAAAGCAGCAGATAGAATGCAACACACATTCGTAGGGGGATCCACGATATCTCAAGTAAACAGATGCCTTCATCCCAAATACAGAGCCTCTTGGAAAAGTTAGAGAGCATATGTCTAGCATTAAACAAATATATAAGAGAGTTTGGACGGAAACAAACCTGAATTGAATCCTAGGTCAACCCCTTCACAGTCCTGTAAATTTGGGCTAGTTATTGATCCTTTGAGTCCTCTTCCTTATCTATAAAATGGGGACCATACTATGCCACATATTGGTTTTTTGTTGTAAGGGTAAATTAAGATGCATGGAAGTGCCTGGCATAGAGTATGTGTTTCTGTTATGGGTCTTGTTAATAAACATCATATTAGCTCATTTTATCATCTGTATCTTCCCAGAAAAACCACTCAAATTCTTGGAGTCTCGTGAGTCCCGGCTGTGAAACAGGGACACCTGCCCCTCCCTCACTGGGTTATTGTAGGTTGCTGAGGAAGTCCCCTGTGTGACTGGTTGGCATCATGACCACAGCACGGGGGTATCATGATAGCATCTTCTCCAGGCTCTTGAGGTTATTTTGCTCCTCTCTGTGGCACTGATGAAAGAAACCTCAAAGAAGAAACCTGATTTTGCTAGTTTCTCTCCACTGATATGTTTTAGATATCTGGCCCTCAATTTTGTGGAAATCCAATTGATATTATTTAAAATTTGCACTGTGGAAGGGAGACACTTCATTTTACCAGACAATTCTTCATTTAGCCAAAGTATTCAACGATTCCTTTAAATGTGCAATTCTCGACCATCTTTTAAAATATGATTCAAATGAGGAAATTTTCATTAACCCAACTTGTTCGGGCCCCTTTTCTTACAGAAAGCACACCTGTCTGGGTCAAGACTGCTCTGTTTTTTGTGTGTCAGTTTTAGCATTCACTGTGCCTCTCCCGCACCTTGGGTCCATGTCAGCGCCTTCAACTTAGACTGAAAGTCCACTGGGTCATTGCTTTCTGACTGGCATCTACGGACGCTTCCCAGGCAGGGCAGCCACGTGGGAAGTGTTGCTGGTCGTCACTGTCAGATGACTGCTCCGAGTACCTGTTGGCCTTGAAATTTACAAACAGAAAGCAGCAACTGACACGGCCCCTTCTTGAGGTCCTGTCCAGTTTTTCTCTGCCCCGTTCTAAGTCCAGAATCCATCTCTCATTCATGCCAGCTTCCGCCTCCCCTAGCCACTCCCCAGCTCAAGGTGGAAGGGTGGGAGGTGGGGGCCGGTAGACTAAGGAAATAAAATGGGCTATGTAATCCATTCCAGACCCAGGGCGAGGCTATGGGAGCCCTGCTTTTGAGACTGAGATAACAGACTCGTGCCAAGGCGCAGGAGCTGCAACAGAAGTCAGAACCAAAGAGCGGGGAGCAGCAGGCGGAGGGGATCAGAAGCAGTACTTCACGCTGCACAGTGCACTGTGGTTTTCTGACGTCACTCAGTCTCACATTTAGGCTTCGTAGCCACCCTTGAGAGGCCAGTTATCATACACAATATTTTCATGTGTTATACCGATGGATATGCATGCATACTACCCAAATATTCACTCATTCATTCGGAGAAATTAAGGCTCAGTGCCCCACCTGAGGTCAAACAGCTGGATGGCGGCAGAGCTGGGATTCAAACACAGCTCTGATCCCTGAGCAGGCCAGAGCTGGAGATACTAAGCCACTTGCCATTGGAAGCACTCGGTTTACCTGAAAGTCCTCAGCCAGTGCAAGGATGCAATTGGGGCTCAATGAAACACATCATAGGGAGTACTGAGTAGTTTTTCTATGGGAGTGGGAAGCAGCTTATCAATAAGTAGTTCTTCTACAGGAGTGGGAAGCAGCTTATCAATAAGAGTTGAGGATCTTTGGGGAGAACCCGAGAGGACAACCACTGACATGCAGTTAGAGGGAGCCCAGGCAGCTTCCACCAGGGGCCGGGACGATTCTCAGCAGAGAGGCAGACTGCTGAGAATCAGCTCTCGGTTCTGCCACTAACCAGCAACACAAGCTACTTAACCTCTCTCCACCTCACCTCAGTGTCTTCATCTATGTAATGGGGGCAATGATAGCACTGTCCTCATGGAGCCGTTAAGATGAGGAAACCAAATAACACCTCTAAAGTTCTGAGAACACTGCCGCCGCCCCCCCCCCCACACACATTTGATAGATGTTAATTACTATTGCTTTTTCACCATGCTCAGCCGTGCCCTGCATCGGGCCAGCTCTTCCCGTGGCCACGCTGATTTGTATCAAGGGTTTCGGGTTTCCCTGAGGACATAAAGCAGAGCTGCCCCCTCACAGCCCCCACAGGACCTCGCCTTGGGGCACAGGTTGGCAGCACCGGGAGGGCCTCCCCATGGGGGCCACTATCCAACTCGGGCTCTCACCTGGCACTTTTGGAGTCCCTGCCTCCTCCTAGCCAGGTGTCGCTGCTTAACCGCTGAGCCTCAGTTTCTCGGTCTGTGAAGGAGATTCCAAGGCAGAGCTGCTGTGAGGTGGAATGAGATTGTCCCCAAACCACGTTTACACAGTGCCTGGAGCAAGGGCAACAGCTTGAGCAGGTTCACACTCACCTCAGGGTCATTATCATTTCACTGGGGGGCGGGGCATGGGGGTGGAGGAGGCAGCCGGAACCTGCCGGAGAAGTGTTCAAGAAAGTCTTTTTAAAAACTGCTACACGCTTTTCAGACCTAAGCCCGCCTCCTCAAGGCGTGGAAAAGAATCACATTCACACTGACTCCACCCCCCGCAACCCTCAGTTTTTTGCCTTTCTCACATAGTTACACTTAGGAAACTAAGTCTTTTGTCAGATGAGCAAGCCTCGGTGTCCCCAAATGCAAGTTCCCATTTTTGTTCATGACTTCATTGCGGTATATTTTATACATGTTAGAATTCACCTGTTTCAATTGCACGATTCCATGATTTTTCGTGAATTCGCTCGGTTGTGTAACCTTCAGCGTCAATCAGCTTGAGGACATTTTCATCACCTCAACAAGATCTCCTGCGCCCTTTTACCCTGCCAAGGACGGCACACGGGTTGGAAGGGTTGGGGGCAGGCTCGGTGTTGTCGTCAGGGCTGTAATACTAGAGCCTGCCCAGAGCCCCAGGCGGGAGTTTGGACAGCAGGGCTCAGGGTCAGTGTCTGGAGGCAGGGTGGGTCATTGTCATTCGGAGAGCCCCAGAGTATGTGGCCTGAGGATGCCCCCGGGACTTTGCTAGAGCTGCAACTTGGGAGGAGTCTGCTCTAAAGAAGAACCAGCAAATATGCTTCATCCTCATGGGGCTCCTTGGTCCAGATGCCCAAACAGCTGGCTGTGGCTGGAAGGGACTCTGAGCACCCAGCCTGGGTAGAAAATGAAAAACCAGTGCCTCAAGATCCAAGGCCAGTTTAGAATACTGAGTAAGACATAAAAAGCAAGATCCCCTTTGAGCCTTCAGGTCACAGGTGCTTCCCTGCATGCCAGCTGCAATGATTGATTAATAACAATAATAGCTATTGTTATTTAGAAATTACTTTGTGGCAAGGCATTGTGCTAAGAAAACTATGTCCCATTCATAAAGATGTTACTTAATTCTCCTAACAACTTTTTGAGGTAGGAACACTTTTCGTTCCTCCTTTTAAAATTTTTTTCCAATTAAAAAACTCAGGCTCAGAAAGGTTTAGCCATTTACCAAGTACACACAGTAAGTAGGTGAGAGTCAGAATTCAAAGCCAAGGCTGTTTGCTTCCAAAGCCTGTGTTCTCTCCAAGTAGCACAGTGCTGCTTAAATTGCAACGAGGGAGCTTGGAACAAGCACATTAGAGTTATTGGAAGCTGTCGCCATTTATTCTCACATCTAACCTGGATAGGAGTCCCATGAAGCTGGGGCCCATGTCTGCTTCTGTCCACCATCGAATCCCCAGCACCTGGCGCCGTGCCTGGCGCCCAGAATTGTCAGTAAGTATTTCTCAATTTGACATTGTTGAGCCTCTATCATGTAAGGTAAAAAGACACTGGAATGTCCCAGCTTTGTCACTCAGAAGTTGAGTGACTGGCAAGTTACTTCTTTGGGCCTCAGCTTCCTGATACGTACACAGAACAAAAGAGAAAGGAAATCATCCGTTTGGGAGGGCTGTTGCGAGGATTAAACATGTTCAGCGTCTTGCTGCACAAAGTCAGCCGTCAGTGATACTAACCCGTACATGTATTATTAATATCCCTATTGCAAAGATAAGGAGATTTGGATTCAAAAGGAGAATCTTCTTAGCCAAGGGCCAAAGGGAGAACATGGCCAAGGCAGGACACGGGTTCCTGTGTCTGGACTCCAAGGCAGTTCAAGGCTTCTTCTTGACCCTACAATGCTCAGTAAATGTCTACGGACTGAAAAACGTGTCTGGCCACGGAGTCCGAGCCAGAAGAGAAGGTACCAGTACAAACCAGTTCTCAAGAGTGTCCATGACTCCTGCAGCGGAGACCCCATGCATCCAGAAGACAGGGGAATCCAGACCTACCCCATGAATTCAGAGCCTCCTTTCGGAAAGGAAAGGATGCTCTCCCAGACTGAATCCCTCTAGCAAACACCTCTCAGCCTCCCCTCCCTCAGGAATGTTCCTGTGAAGGTGAAACATGTGAATTCTGAAAGCGAACAGTGAATGGTTGCTCTTGTGCATTGTTATGCAAATGCTACACAAATTGGAGTCTTAAATCTGGCCCTAATGATGCCATCCCGCTTTGTCTTCCAGCTTCCCTGACACCCATTCTGAGATGCACCGTACAGATGTTAGTTTATTATGTACACCAATAACTCACTCTGCATATCCGCGAGGTGGGCTGTTAGCAGCCAGCATCTCAGCCCTGAGAGCGACAGAACGCGCCCCTGTGAAGGATGCGTGATTTAAGCTCTCAGCAGCCCACAAGTCACACGCTTTCTTTCATCAGGGCCCAGGCCGCCATTCATCGCGTGACGGAGTGATGGCAAATCCAGAAACAATGCGGATCCCACAAAGAGCCTGATTAAGAGCTTACTTGAAATTTGGAAAATAATAATTTTTAAAAAAGGATAACATGCAGAAAAAAAAATTGAGATGCATAAAGAAAACCAATTTAGTTCGAGCCAATCCTTCATCCTCAGAAGGATTAGAAGAAAGGTGCTGCTTGATGCTAAATGTGGAGACGACTTTGAAGCCAAAACATACAACGTCCTGCTAATTATTCTCTCAAGCTTCCACATGTACTTTATTAACCTTTTCCCCCACTTAAACAGCCCCAGATATGGGCTGAATTCCCCGTGTGAGCAACAGAACCTGTTTAAGTTTTGAAGTTCAGCGTGTCCGCTGCATCTTTGGGCCGGCGGGGGCCGGCGGGGGCCGGCGACGCTGGCAGGGCTCAGGCATGGAAGTCCTGTCAATCATGTGTGGCATCAGCCTTCCAGGAGGTAACCCGTCTTTAGCATATCCCAGCCAGTGCACGCCCGGCAGAACAGTGTGATGTCTTCGGAGAGTTGCTCAAAGAAAAAGAGACAGCTGAAAGAAGAATCAAAGCTGTGAGGCTCTGAAACACCCCGCCCTGCCCGAGGATTTGGAAGATCCTCATTCCTTGTGATGGTTCCAAGAGGAAAAGAGTAAAACAGACAGTATGAGAAAGTACCAATTACATGGAAACTAGACACTTCAAGTTTAGATTCATCTTTATATCTCAGGGGCCATATTCTCCTTCATTCTTTCATGTATCTGTCCATCCATTTTTGTATTTATAATGAATAAATTATATCGCTTTGTAAATCTATTGCCTACACAAGAGGTGTGGAACATCTACTATGTGTTGAGCACTTTGTGTGGGACTTAGGCAAGTAGCACACAAATATCCTGTTTTTCAGGAGAGGGAAGAAGAGAAAAAGAATTGCTACGTATTGAGTGCCTACCGCGTATCAGACACTGTGCAGAGAACCCTCAGTATTGCTTCTGCCCTGAGTGGTAGGTACGATCTCCATTTGCAGGCAAGAGATCTGAAGCCGAAAGTTTGACCGCCGTGCCTAAGATCCCATCGCTAGGAATAGTGGGGCTTCAACTGCAAATCCAGAATCTGCCACACTCCTTATCAGGGTTCTTTCCAACCCCAAATTACAAGTGCCTAGGATTCAGAGATCACGTAATTAACAATTACAATGCAAAGTGAAGCTGAAAACTGTTCAAAAAACGAGAGAATAAGGGTGCCTGGGTGGCTCTGTCTGTTAAGGGTCTGACTCTTGTTCAGCTCAGGTCATGATCTCAGGGTCATGAGATTGAGCCCTGTGTCAGGCTCTACCCTTAGCAGGGAGTCGGCTTAAGATTCTCTCTCTCCCTCCGCCCCTCCCCCTGCTCAACACATGTGCACTCTTACTCTCTCTCAAAATAAATAAATAAAATATCTTAAAAAACAAGTGCATTAAGCATTATGAGAACTTAGAGGGAAAAAAATGTGACCAGCATAGGGGTGGGGGGCTGGTGTTGAAGAAGGAACTCTAAAGGAGACAGCGGTTGACCTAGGTCTTAAAGGGGTTAGATGTATAGTGATTAACACTTAAAAAGGACATTTATAGGACAGGGGTCAGCTTGAGCAAAATCCCAGAGTCTGGAAAGCACGGACTACGTTCAGAGAAATCGGAGTTGTTCAGAGTGTAAATAAATTTACATAAACGCGAGTTTAGAAATAAAGTGTAGGGTCAGATTGCGGAATTTCTGATATCATAAAAGGCATCTTGCATTTAAAAAAAAAGGGGAGAAAACTGGTTCCATCTTCCATTTGGAGTCCACTGAGAGAATGCTTAGTTTTATACCAGTCCTAGAAGTATCAATGCAGCTAAAAACAAACCTCTTTGTTGAATATGGTCAAGTCTCAGCATAACTTCTGGGATCAGAAGGCCTGAGTTTAAATCCTGGTTCTTTTTTTTTCTTAATTTTTTTTAAAGATTTCATTTATTTATTTGACAGAGAGATCACAGGCAGGCAGAGAGAGAGGGATGGGGAAGCAGGGTCCCAATGTGGGGCGCGATCCCAGGACCCTAGGATCATGACCTGAGCCGAAGGCATAGGCTTTTACCCACTGAGCCACCCAGGTGCCCCTTAAGTCCTGGTTCTTGAGCCTTTACCTAGTCAACAACCTGAGCAGCTGTGCTGTGGTTGTCACTGATTCACATCATTCTGAAAGACTCACAACTGTAAGGGTTGGTCAGGTGAAGCATCACGTGCCAATTACATAGCAGGATAATTGACAGAAACCAGTTAACAAATACCCTTATATATCTGTTGACCCACACGTATTCCAGAAACTACGCACACACACTTACTAATGGAAAATACACACAAAAAATGTCTTCATTTCCACCCCAGAACAACGCTGAAAGCAAGATACCACGATCCTACCTTACAACTGAGGAAACTGAGATCCCAAGAATTTGACCAGTTAAATCCAAGATCATATGCTTAGAAAGTAGAAAAATGTGGTTATTCTAAATCTAGTGCTCTTTCCGGTATCTTGCTACGTCCTCACACTTGCCATTTAAATTGATGGTGGCTCTCAACTTGTATCCTGCTGAACATTTCAGGACTGTCTGACTAAACAGCGAGCAGCGTTCCAGCTTCATTTATGTTATCGACGCAGTCAGGGGAATGCTAAAATCTGGGCATGGTGCGGGCACGGCTTGCTCGGAATCGCGAATCCTTGGGAGTCAGCCTACCCGTTTTATAGGATAGGCAATTTTTCATAGGATACAGAGTTGTTAGGAGGATAAAGTGAGACAATGCATGTGTAGGCCTTTCGATAATATAAAATACTGCTCCTGTTTCAGAGGAAAAGTTAGAAAATTTTCTTTCAGTTTTTTTGTACACCTGTTCCATGCTTCTGTTCTCCACTACTAGGAAATAAACTCCCTGGGGGTTAAAACTGTGTTCTGCTTGCCTTTGACACAAGGATAGCACCCAGAATAGCACGCAATATTTCCAAGAAAACCCCCAAATTTAGTGAATTAAATTATATTATAATTAAATTAAATTATATTTATTTAAATTATATTATAATTAAATTAAATTATAATTCCTCATATTTAATCATGATGATGATTGCTAGAATTACTATGTGCCAGGCATTGTGTTAGGAGTTTGGTATTTGTGAATTCTTGTGATTTCTTTTTTTTTTAAGTTTTTTTTTTTAAATTTTATTTATTTATTTGACACAGAGAGAGAGATCACAAGTAGGCAGAGAGAGCGACAGAGAGAGAGGAAAGGAAGCAGGCTCCTTGCCTAGCAGAGAGCCCGATGTGGGGCTCGATCCCAGGACCCTGGGATCATGACCTGAGCCGAAGGCAGAGGCTTTAACCCACTGAGCCACCCAGGTGCCCCTCTTGTGATTTCTATCATAGCTCTTCATTTTCCAGAGAAGGCGACAGGCAGAGGGAGGTGAAGTGAACTTCTCCAGTTCACATGGCTAGTCAGCGGCTGACCCGGGATTCTCCTTCGGCAGTTTGGCACGTGTCCCCACAGCAGTACTCTGTTCACAAGGCTTATTTAGAATGTGTGAAGAATCCTAAATTGTTCATAAGCACCATCACACCCATCCCCTCAGCTGTTCCTCATCTCAATCCTGTAACACCGGCAGGATGATTCCCACTTTAGAGATGAAAACACCAAGGCTCAAGACCACACACTTCATTGAGAAAGTCACTGTAGTCTTTTAGTACAGAAAGAAGCATTATGCTTTGTCTTCACTGAGGAAAAAATACACATATCTGAAAAATTCTGGGAATTCTCAGAGCAATTACAGAGTCTCTTGCTACAAACACAACAGACCCTTCTTCAAAGCACCACGCATGCTTGGAAGAGCACACACATAAAAGCGTAATTTGAACACTTGTCGGTTTTACCCCCTTGTTGCAAGAGAAGAAGAATGTTTATGCACCAAAAAAATCTAGCTGCATTTCCCAGTTTAATTAGTTTTGTCAAGTGCTTGAGATGTGATTTCCATGTTAATTTCCCCATATCCCATTTCAGTTTCTTTATATTCCACTTCAATTATTTGCTTAAAAATTGAGAGTCACAATGACTGTGTTCAAATTCCACTCAACTCAACTAACATTTACTGATGCTCTGTCATGTCCTAGCCCTGCAAAGCCCTCAGAAAGCCAGTGCTTCCCCTCCCCCTCGAAGTCTATCACAGACATCCCTAATCGATCAGCACTCCTTCCCCCACCCCACACTATCCCGGGAACCAGAAACTTCAACGTCATACTCAACAAGGCTTTTCCAGGCAGCCACTGCCAACTGATGGATGCACACATGAGATAATGAAAGCTATCTGCCATCCAAGTGTTCAGACACTTTCTCGCAAATTCTTTTCCCATTTTATTCTCATAAGGTAGGGGTATCTCCATTTTTATATAGAAGGCAGCTGTGACTCACAGAGGTGAAGGGTTCTACCCACGTTAGTTATCCTACTCATGAGAAGTCTCTTTGGCCTCTCACAGTCAGTGCAAAATTCCACTTTCTGATCATCTGTAGGCCTGGCCCAGCATGGGTCTGCTTTCCTGGCCTTTGAGGGAGAGTGCAAAAGGAAATAATAGGGAACGTAATCTCTGCCAGAGCATTGAATTGTTTTTTTCTGATCTCCCCTCTCTTCTGCCTTTAGAATATAAATATTTAAGGTAATCAACCAAACACATAATAATTTATTTCTTATTTCATCTCCCTTTTCTTTACCTAAGAATATTTCATTGAGCAAATGTTTTATTAACAAATATATGGCTGCAGGTTTATATGTTTAACAAATGTTTTCTGAGCCTTGTACAGGGACCGTAGGATACACAGATGAGTCACAGACATTTTCTGACCTCAGGACGACTGACCAGTCAGAAGACAATGAAAATACAATGTGTTCCTGACAAGAGAGCTACAGAGGGTGGCAAAGCACCACACCTGAGTTCTGGAACCCCCTCAGAAATGACCAGGGTAATTAATAGAGCTACTACTCCATGGGGTGACTGGGACTTAGACTCCTCTATCTTGTACCTCTGCCATTCTGAGAGCCTCTTCAGAGTCCTCCTCTGGGTCCCCACCCCTCTCCCCTAGGCTGGCCCACTACTGGTCAGGAAAAGGGT
The DNA here is from genome assembly GCA_004024625.1 of Mellivora capensis. Lineage (NCBI taxonomy): Eukaryota > Metazoa > Chordata > Mammalia > Carnivora > Mustelidae > Mellivora > Mellivora capensis. The sequence goes on along the minus strand of PISX010020582.1, from coordinate 674 downwards.
GGGTGTGGCAGATTGTGTGATAAGGTTGAGAGCCAGGCCTGGAAGAGGTTTACATCCCATATGCCACTGTCCACCCAGCAAGTCTTACCTCTGAGCCTCTGCATGTTCTGCTCCTCTCCTTTGTACATCCCCCTCCTTCCTTAGTTGTGGGGGCCACGTGGCTGAGTTCTGGGTTCTAAGTCATCCCTTAGAAGAGAGTTCCCCCAACCCACTTCAGACTGTGATGTGAAGAATAAACCTTTGTGGATAAACCATTGGGATCTTAGAGTTATTTTTTTTGCAGCAGCTTTTGCGAACTTGCCCTAAGAGAGGTCCCATTTCTTTTACTCTGAATTGGAGAGGATAATATCCACCATGAGGATCAAATAATAAAAATGAGTGTGAAAAGTCCCATGTGATCTAAAGTAGCATGATTATCATTATTCATTTTACTCCTGGAAAGCAACTGGAATCCCAGGTGTGGAGACATGTTGGGATGTTAAATGGGAAATCCAGGCTCTTTCAGAAGACCATGGCAAGTGCTGGCTTGCACCATGCAATTCAGGGATGGTGGAGATTTTCCTGGACTTCTTTTCATAAAAACAACCCTGTACACCTATATTGATTCCTTAATTAAGACACAAGTGATCATCCCTAGCAAAGAGTCTGCCAGACAGTAAAAGTCAGACAGAATC
>PISX010020581.1:0-35461 GCA_004024625.1 Mellivora capensis | reverse complement strand
TGCTTTATTCTTAATGGGTCTTTTCTCATCTTGAGATATTCACTTACACTTTCTACTTATTTTATGTCTCTAAACCCATTACTCATCTTAAATGTCTTCTGGTATAGAGTAAGAATGAGTGTACTCTTCCCATACCCATGGTTAAGCAATTGTCTTGGGGCTCTTTAAAGGATATTTCTACCTTTCCCCAGAAAGTAAAATCAAACTATTACCTTACCCAAGTATCTCCTGAATTAAAAATCTGTTTCTGTGTTTGTTATTCTGTCCATTAACCTATATTTTGCGGCATCTACTATACCACACTGATATGGCTATAAGCTTAATCATGGGTCTAAACATCAAATTGTCCGCGTTCTACCCTTCTTATTCGTCTATTTAAATTTTTTTCTTGGCTATTCTTGTCTATGTATTCCTTCTTTATAGGTTCCAAGTTAAATTCTGTAGTCTCTGAGAAAGGGCTCCAGCTCCATGTCCTGTGTGTGTGTGTGTGTGTGTGTGTGTGTGTGTGTATCTGTGTGTTTTGAAAGTGCTGGGCCCCTCAGACTTCAACTACATGTTTTCTATCACAGGTGGAGATGAGATAGAAGGAGGTAAAGAAAAGAAGAGATGGCTTCTTGGTTCTAGTTTGCTCTTTCTAGACCAGAGCTGGCTGTCACTGCTCTTCTCCTGAATTACGCAAGAGAAACACATCTTGCCCCTCCAGACATTAACTATCTTCTGAAACCAACCTCATGTATTCTCACAGAGGAGGGTCTACTCCTTTTATTAGCAGGACTTTGATCTGATGACTTGTCAAACAAAACAAAATACATAACTGGCTTGGTTATGAAAAAGCTATAGTCAAAAATGAAGTACTTACTGTGATGACAGGGCTATGAAGAGGGCTAAGAATGAAAAAACAAACAAACAAAACCCCACAAAACTGCCAGATACCGAACAGAGCTTTGTTTTTACTGTATGATAAGCCTTTAATATGACAAACATTTATAATATTGGAGATATTTTAAATTTGAAAATTTTAAAAAGGGGAAGTAAATTTAATTAGGACATTTTTCTTTCTTGAGATAAGAATCTTGATACCATCTTTTTACTAAGATGTAAATGTCAGGTTTTTCATTGTGATATTAAGTATAATTTTACCTTTGACTCCTTTAGAGACAAAGGATATGTGATTTCATTCAGTTTTATAGTCTCCCAAATTCTTCATAATTGTTACTTCTGAACATGGATAAAATATCTGCATACTAGTATTTATATTCTAAGGCCACTATTCCTAAATTCTATGCAGAGTTCAGGTATTCCAATTTTGTCATCTTATTAATTATAACTTGATTAACATTAGCCTATAGCAAACTTTAAGATTTTTTTTCAAGCAAATTGATCAGTAATGAATCTGACATAGGTATGGTTCTGAATCACTTGGTAATCTTAGAATTTTCTCTGAAAGTACCCATAAATATAGCCAAGTAGGTGGTATTACTGATACCTGGGCTCTCAACTACAATAGAAAATGTCACAAATGAACTTTTCATAAATTTTTCTGTAAGTTCTCTAGTGTACCTTGATATACTGAGGAAGATAAGAGTTTTCCCAGTTATCCTATTTTCAAAAGCTTATTTCTTCTTGGCATGTAATTTCTGCTTATTTCTTTGGGCATATAATTTTTGCTACATTCAGTAGATATACTTTTAAATGTTACCATCTGTTAAATGTTTTGATGAAATTTTTTCACTTTATATCCGAATTTCACAGCATTATTATTTTTAAATTTTTTATTTAAAATCAAGTCCTGTTGAAATGTCAGGCTCATTTAATTCATTAATCTTATTTTATTTATACTGGCACTCACATATACGTTTCTAAGTACTGGCAATGGGTTTTAGTTTAGTTTATTTTGTAACGAATTTTTAAGTTGTGTTCTTTGACACAGCTACATTTTGCCTATTAAACACAGAGGAATATTTTTGACTTTCACAAAAAGCACAATCTCTCTCTTTTTAAAATACATGGCTTTCTTACTTCCAATAGAGATAGGAGTCCAAATAAATAATTCTCTACTACAAGAAAAATAATCATGTAAGTGCAATGGCAAAATGGCGGTTGACATTTATGTTTTTTTATGTTTATTTTATGTTTATTTTTTATTGTTATTAAATTTATTAAATTTATTAATGTCTATGTTTGTGTTTATTTATGTTTATTTACTTTTGTGTTTATTTATGCCCCAGCATAAAGCAAGAAAATGAGGAATGACAGGATGGACCCACAGTGAGTAAAAGACCATATGGTATGGCTGGGGCTCAGTTCTGCAGGCGGTTGCAATGGAGGGCAGAAAGACCCCACCCTGCTGCCGAGTCACTATTTACCTGGCTGCATGAGTGAGTTACATTTTTTTAAAAAATAACATTATGCAAATCAACATTCTAACAGCCAAAGACAGTATATCTTTAGCCTCTTGTCAAAATGGCTAAGGAAAAGTTTTTTCCCAGCTGCCTCACCCTTGCATGGCTGCCTACCTGCCTCAAGTGGGGTTAGCACTTGACACCATTTCTTATGGAGCTCACCAAGTCACCTAGCAAATAACTAACAGGCATTGTTCTAAGAATTGGGGATACCATGGTGAATAAAACGGAAAAATCCCTGTCCTCAGAAAAATCAGGTTCTCATGGGGAGGGATAGAAAATAGGTAAGCAAAAGGTATAAGTGGGTCATAACTATGGGGCAAAAAAAAAAAAAGAAGCCATTACAGTATTCCAGGAAAGAGCTGGTGATCCCATCGGAGGTGACGAACAGTGGCTGAATTACTGAATTATGGATGTATTTTGAAAATGAAGCTGCCAATAGGTACTTAAAGTTATGATGTTAAGGTGTAAGAAAAGAGGATTTAAAATTGTTTATCTGAACAAGTTGAAGGATGTAGCTACCATTTACCGAGAAGAGGAAGTTTGTGGTGTTTTTGTGATCAGTATTGGGAAGCTTAGTTTTGGTTCTGACTTGTTATGCTTGATATGTGTTTTAGATATTCAAATGAAGATGTTAAGTAGGCAGTTGGATATTTGAGTCTAAATTGTAGAGAAGAGGTTTAGACTGAAAATATAAATTTGGTAGTCCTCAGAATATAGGTAATAAAGAAATGTGACTAGGTGATATCTCTAAGAAGTAAGTGTGGAGGTCTAAGGTCTGAGTTTTGGGGAACTGCAATTTAGAGGCTGAGGGTGTGAAGAGGACCCAGGGAACAAGACTGGAGGAATGCCTACTGAGGGGGGAAGACAACAGGAGATGATGATGTCCTGGAAGCATAGAGAAAGTGGCTGGACAGGCATGCAGTAAATCAACTGTGTCAAGTATTACTCATAGGTCAAGTAGGGTGAAGACTGAGAACTGATCATTGGATTTGGCAATATGGAGGTTCTCGTTGATCTTGACAAGAGAAGCTTGGGTCTGTAAGAGAAAATAAATGAGGCAGTAGCTCTGGGAACACAAGAAATAAAGAGGAGTTTTGTTTTTAAGATGGGAGAAATAAAGCCAGAATCCCTTGGCTGATGGTTAAGCCTCTATATATCCATTTTGTGTCTAGCTCCTTATTAAACCCGTTAAGAAATACCCTCTGGACCCTAGAGTTGTAACCTTACTGAAGATTAGTGCTAGAATAGTTTTTTAAAAAGTAAGATAATGAAAGTATTGTTTTCACAGAGATGATGGAGTTCAAATCCTTAAATTCTTAATTCTTGAAATAAGTTGGATTTAGGTAGACAAAAAGAGTGGGAACAAAAGAAGAGTATGATATTTGGGAATAGTAAGACTGTCCTGGCTGGAATTCATATTAAGAAGAGATGGGGTGATAAACAGAGAGAGCTTTTACCAGTAGTTAATTCCAGCTTTGTTATTTTGGCAATGGAGAGCAAAAGAATTAAATAATCCATCTGCAGCAGCTTTAGAATTAAAAAATAAAGTCTTGTTAATAGTTTTCTTTTTAGTGACTTTATTATTAGAAAAGTCTCTCAAATGTTTTCTCAATAAGGAGTAAAAGCTAATAAAACTAGCTGAATTTTAAAATATTGTAATAATTTTTACTTTTAAGTATGAAGATACTTTTAAGTATGAAGATTTTTACCCTCTGGAAGACAAAAATACCTCTAGGTAACCACAAATTTCTTTTTAAAATGTTCGTCTATCCCATTTTTATGCTCTGGAATGGTATTTTAAAAATAAGAAATAAGTAAGTCATTTCTAATTAAACCATTAGATGTTTTACAGTTCATGATATCAACTCTACTTCTGAAAAACAGTCTCTTGTTTATATAACTTTATAGATCTAACTTTTAAGTGAGTTGGGGGAAATCAGAGGCAGAGACAAACCATGAGAGACTGTGGACTCTGTGAAACAAACTGAAGGTTTCTTGGGGGGTTGGGTGAACCTGGTGGTGGGTATTAAGGAGGGCACATATTGCATGGAGCACTGGGTGTGGTACATAAACATTGAATTTTGGATCACTGAAAAAAAAATTAAATGAAAAAAATATCTAAAATATTTCTGATCTGTACAAGACAATAGAAGGGATTTCATTAGAAGAAAGACAAATATAGATTTAATGAAGCTTTTCAAACGGGCATATTTTAAATTTTCACCAATCCTCAAAATCACTCTTAATAAAACCAGACTTAGCTTTTGGAATGTCTGAAGTAGTTGTCAGGATAAGTTCTGAAGATAACTACCTGAGTTTTCTTTTACAAAAGGGAAGCAGTGAGGTTGAGCCATATGAAACTGCCATTATTTTATTTTATTTTAAATTTTTAAATTTTTTACAAACATATAATGTATTTTTATCCCCAGGGGTACATGTCTGTGAATCGCCAGGTTTACACACTTCACAGCACTAACCATAGCACATACCCTCCCCAATGTCCATAACCCCACCCCCCTCTCCCGATCCTCCTCCCCCCAGCAGCCCTCAGTTTGTTTTGTGAGATTAAGAGTCACTTATGGTTTGTCCATTATTTTATTTTTTAAAGATTTTTAAAATTTATTTATTTGACAGATAGAGATCACAAGTAGGCAGAGAGGCAGGCAGAGAGAGAGAGGAGGAAGCAGGCTCCCTGCTGAGCAGAGAGCCCGATGTGGGGCTCAATCCCAGGACCCTGGGATCATGATCTGAGCTGAAGGCAGCTTTAACCCACTGAGCTACCCAGGCATCCTGAAACTGCCATTTTTATAGGCTAAAAATGACAGTTGTAATTAAGAGCTCAACATAAAAATTCCAACTTGACTCTTCCAGGGTTTGTTAAAAGTCCCAACCTCAAGGTGGAGGGACAATCTAAAGGAAGCCACGCATTGTCCTAGAAATTGCACATTCTTTGGAGAACTGGTTTTTATTGAGTATCTATTACATGAAGGTTCCACCCTTGGTCCTATAGTTTATTTATATTAATTATAATCTAGTAAAAAAATTAAATATAAACACAGATACACGTTTTTAAATTTTACTATACTTACAAGCTTCCTATGCTAACATTTGAAATAATAAGGCACTTGTGGAGAAAAAAAATCACTCACCTTTAAAATTGTAACTGGTTAACTTACCTTACAAGGGAATGGTAGGGTGCAAATGTTATTTTATACCAGCACCTAAAACAAATCATAGGATCTAGCTTAGAGGTACAGTGAATGGTTTTAGGTCAAGGCTATGAATTTTTAAGGCTATGTTGGCTATCCATAGAAATGGGAAGGTTTGGCAAAGGAAACAGAAGGATTGCGGTAGGTTTGAGTCAAGCAGGTCCCTTCTGGGATCAGATGGTAGATGTCTCAGTGTAATCTATCGTAGAGAAAATCTGAGTTTAGAGAGCCTCTGTGGCTTTATCTCAATTTTAGTGCGTCGAAATATTCCGCTAAACATCTTTTTCTGAAGAATGGTATGAATGAGCAATGCTAGTCAGAATCTGAATCAATGCAGAAAGGGTATTAAAACCTATACCATAAAGAGATGCAATCCTTATGGCAACTTGTACCACAATCACCTCTTACCCATAAGACTCATTAAGAAAATTAAATGTAAACAGAATATACTTTAATTACAAAAGGACTATCTTGCAATTATTATATATAATAAAACAGTGGGGCATATTAAATGAGAGCACGTGATGAAGAAAGGGCTTGCTAGTTAAGTTTTAGGGTTGAATTCGAATAGGAGAGAAAACATATTCATTGGGCATCACTACTGGAAGACATAAGTGCTTCCAAAAAACAGAAATGCTGGTCATCTTTCTTTTTCAATTGTTTCATCAGGAAGAATCTTTTTTAGGTGATAAAACTTACAAGCTAAATTAAAATGCACTCTACACATTGGCAAGCCACACCAAGAATAATGTGATCATGGTACTTGGAAGTTTTTGATTTATAACTATACTATCCTCTACTTATAAGGCTGCAGTCTAGGAGGCAGAGCAATGAATCATTACAATTGTCTATCTGGGAAATGTCAAAAGATTAAGTAAGGGCAGAAGAAGAGAGAAAAAGAAAGAACACACATTTCTGTCTGAGAATTATTCCACAATTAATGGGAAGAGATCACTGGCACATAAATCCAGTGCTAAAGAAATAATAATTACAATTTTAAGATCTTCAAGTAAGACTACTAATAAACCACAGTGCTTGAACTTCCTGGGTGGAAAGGCAGATTATCCTCTGACACCCTGATAACTAAATCATTCCTTATTCAACTATCACAGTGACCTCTCCATATGCACAAAGAGTTTAGAAAAGCAAATTCAAGTTGAAGATATAAATTAGAAATTTGAACCGATCATGAATGGATCCAGATTTTTTTTAAAAAAAGGACACATACAGTTTAATCGATACTTTGCCCATACAAAAATAAGCATCCACAGAACGTTTATTTACTGTTTAAATTACTCCATATATTCATATACCATGAACAGAAAATATATTTTATCTCACACACAATAAGAGCAAACAAGTGCAATCTTTCAAACATTAAACGTTATAATCAAATCTGTACAACAGATAAATAAATTTATACCTCTAACAGTTAGCTTGTAACAAAACAAGACAAAAAACATATATTGCCCAAAGTCACTGGTTTACTTAAAATTCTACTTATGGTTATACGTCGCAGTCAAAACAGCTTGAATCTTTACTACACTGTACCAGTTAGATTGATAAATATATTTTTTAAAAAAACTGGGGGAGGGGAGGTAATAGGAAATACCAAAATGATTATAAAGAGCTTTCCAAACACTGGAAGTACTAGACAGAAATTAATTAGTTGGAGGAAAACATATTAATTGGATCCACAGGGTAACTGGTATCACACTGGTATAGCTTAAGGAAAGGAAACAAATGGATGAATGTTTCGACTGGAAAGACAATTTGGCCTTTTTATAAAAAGAAGTGACAACAGCATTGACAGTGACAAAACCCTGTCATGGAGCCTAAAACAACTCTGTGAGACAAAGTGTACAAAGATTTAGGTATACCTGAAAACCACAGTCCGGAAGAAAAACCATGTCAGGAAACAGGTAACATCAGTACGTGAACACATATAAATTAAAGGCATACCGTTCATCGTTCCACATCATTGCACATATGGTAAGAAAACAATACTGCAGTCATTCTGGAGTAAGAAAGTTTTCAGTGAAGTAGGAAGTTCCATGATGAATACAGGTGTAGACAATCTAATCACCACAAGTTTAGTAAAGATCAAAACACTCAGCGGTGCCACTAAGCTAATTAAATTATGTTTTTACTGGAAAGGTAATTATTTCCCTGCCTTTGTGTTAACTTAAAATCATTTATAAATGGAAATACACAGATCCAGTAGAAAAGACGTTTCACATGCAATCCCATACAATGCACTCTGCTTCAAGTGGTTTTCAGTATTTCACACTGGAGACGTACATTCCCGATATATACAACCACACATGTTCAACAGACGCCACCGAGCGGTCCTCTTGCCACACGCGTTTTTAATTTACATATACATTTATATCTCCAGATAGACGCTTTTCTCCTCTAGGTAGACACAAAATTAGCCTGAAGAGTTTTAAGTTTCTTAGGATTTTAGGAACCTAATGCCTTGACTTATCTTGAATCGATGATAAGATGAGGAGTCCACAGAAAAATGCAGCTATACATGCCAACCTTTTCAAGAGAGATGAGTTATCTTTAGGGATAATAATCTGTGCAAGATCATTAGTGATCTGAGAAATTTCGTGCGCCACACAAACAAATACGAAAGTGCTGACAATGGTGTTGAGCATAGGGTTTCCAGGTACGAGTACCAAGATGCCTCTGGTGTCGGCGGCCAGCCATATGTGATATTGGCAAATAAAGAGCTGGAAGGAGAGTATTTAAAGTTAGATATATACAGAGGGTCAACGACTACATCACAATTTTTGCCTAATGTAAACATTTCCTAGCATAATTATGTTAGAAGGCTTTTTCCAAACCATTTACTATCGTTTCACTCTTGGTCCTGAAAAACTGACTGTAATCTGCTCTTCAGAACCCCTACTTGCTGAAGCATGGCTTCAAAGTCCCCAAGAAATCACACAGGGACCTTACAACTGGAAAACACACACACACACTTTTTTTTTTTTTTTTTTTTCTTTTTGGCATGACATAGAAGACAGCTGACAGAAGGATTTCTGGACTTTGGTCTTTAGACCCCAAATAAAGAGTTACTATGGGCCTGTGCACATATGTGCACACTGCATATTTACACATATTTGTGAATATATTTCTTATGTGGATATATGAACAGGAAGTGATACAGGGATTATGATATCCTTAAGTTTGCCATGCACGGCCAAATGTTTCCAACTACATTTGCCTGTTCCTAAAGTACACTGCAACTTCCATGTGAGTATACATATTAGTTGACACTACTACAACTTTCTTTTTCTTTCTTTTGAAGAGTGGTGGGCAGCAAAGCAACGTTTATTGAGCCATACTACAAAGCTCCAGAAGAGGGAAGAGAGCTCAGAGGGTTGCCCTAAAACTTTCAATGTGGTTACAAACATGGTTCTTTCATCACATTGTTTCAAAATATCAGAGAGTAGAAAAATGCAAGCTTCCTCTCAAATATGAGAATATACAATTTTGATATTTTTACTAGAAATACCAAATTATAAATTCATTCATTAAATAAAAATGCTCATGCTCCTAATATTAAGGGGATAGCAAAACAAACATTCTTTTATTTACTGAATGACTTGGTAAGTCATTCTTGGTTAATAATTCTAAATTCTATTTAGTCTCACTTTTATAAGACAAAAAAACAATAGAACATTTATTAAAGAACTCAGAAAAATTTATTTTCCCTATTTTAGGGACAACTTAATAAATCTTATACTCTAAAATATATCTTTTATTAAGCAGATTAAAATCTGTTCTGTTTCCTCATTAAAATGTTCTACTTTGAATAACAGAGCTCAGAATATTCAGAATTTTTTTTTAAACCTACTTTAAGGTTTTAAATAAATCATAGTATTTCATATAAAATGTAATAAGGTTAAAAAATTTTCCCAAATTTCCAATCATAATGGTGAATTTTATTAGGATAAGTATTGATAGACTAAATTCCAGTAATATTTAATTATGGAGATGAAGAACAAATCAAAATCCCTTCAGCTCAACTTCATTTATATCTATTTATAAATTTCATTTCAATCTATTTAACTTTTTTCTTTTCTGATCTCAGCAATTTAGTGCTTAAAAGCTTAAGACAATATAAAGAATATTTGAAAGTCATCTATGTCTAGTCATTTAAATAAGCTTTTAGAAATATACTACTTTATTGCTGTTGAAAGTTCTGAGTTTCTTCTCTGTATTTCCATAAAGAACATAGCTTTGATTTTGTAAAAAAATGTATTTCGGATTTACACACACACACACACACACACACACACACACACATAACACTTGGCTGTGTAAGATCAAACAAAATATTAATGTACCAACCTCTAATGAAATTTTTCCAAACCAAGCAAAAAATGAGCTATAAACTGATCGGGCATATCCAGGGATATTCCTTATTAGGATGAAGGCTAAAATCTAAGGAAAAACCACAAAGGCAAAATAAATAAAAAATAAAAGCATTTGCTTTCCTTCAAGTGGTAACTTTATTATCTATGTTCTTAAATTTGATATATACACAATGGTTTGTTTTTTTTTTTTTCAATAGGGAAAGTTTTAGCAAGTTATTTTTGCTCTAGACTCCGTCCAAGCTAGATTTCTCAACATGTGGTCTGTATACCGGGTATTAGTGCAGATTTTAGGTAGCACACAGCTGAACAATTTTATGGACATTTGAAAAATTATAAATCCACCCGAGGCCCTTTGTGTAGAAAGAAATGATATCATATTTTGTGTAGGCAAATTTTAAAAATCCCATGATACAATTTGGCTTCTTCCATAAAGTATCTGCCTGATTGGCAGCAACGCACTCCCCTCTTGCACTCCTCAAAAGCCCCTTCCACTAACAGCCATGTAAATATGCTCTGAGAAATGGCACGACTTTGAAGGTGTCCTCATGTCTGCACTATGTGGCCAGGCAGATGACATACTGAACTGCATTCACATGTCATATATTTTGCCCTTTCGATCTCTTCTCCCTAAAGACAATCTCCAGCTTTTGGGCACCTGGCCTTTACCCTTCTCCCACATCCTTTTGTACCAGATGGAACAATCCTGAATTTTCTAAACCTCTCATCATTCAGTGTCACATTCAGTAACTAGTTTATCAAGCAAAGAACTCTCTTTAGAATCTACTGTCCTTATAAAGAAGCAAGAAATTGTAAAGAAAAAACTGTTTTTGCCTTCACAGATACCTTTCAAAAACCTTTTCTCATAAAAAGATTATAAAATCTATATTTCAGAGAAAAATCCCATATTCGGTGTTTCACTCTGGGCATCTGGTCAAAGGATCTCGGAATAGGCTCTGGATACATACAGGATGAGCAAGTAGGAGATCTGTGGGTCACTCTATCATTGGGAAAAAGGAACCAAAGTGAACTACTCAGGTACTGTTAAGTTGAGTGATCTTCATGGACAGTAGCGTCAAAGAGACTCAAGTTTGAATCTGGCCTTTGCCTTGTATTAGTTCTGGGATTGAAGGTGAGGTGATTTATTTACTCCCTTAGGTCTGTTTCCTCATCCATATGAATAGGGATAAGATTTACTTTGAAGGTGGATGGGAACATTAGATGGGAAAACATATATAAGGTACTTATCATAACATGCACTGTGAGCCATTTAAAGAAACATATTAGGTAATAAACAGCACAGGTTTATACATAAATGGTAAAAATCATAAAGGTGAGACCTAAATAAAGCCCTTACACATGAAACCCTTCAATGAGTTATTACTGTATTAATAATTAAGTATTATATTGTATTAAAGTATTAATAATACTTTATTATTATAATGTATTGCACAAACTGTAAAATGCTAGAAGAATGACACAGATAAATACAGATCACTAGTCTGAGCATCAGAAAATCCAGGAAGAACCCTAAGCAAATCACTTTCCTTTTTTCTAACTTTAACCTACCCTTTCTCAATGTGTACTCATTTCTTATCATATTCCAGTCTACGTTTCGTCATACACTTAGTAAACGATGTGATCAGGGGAATAGAAAAATCAAAGAAATGATAGCCATGGAGAAGACAATTGGGGCCTAGGGAGTCATCATTATTAGCCTGATAATGAAATAAAAATAACACTTAAAATTTGTTCAGCAGTTGTAACTTGCTAGGTACTATGCTAGCACTTAATATATATTATTTATAGTTAACCACCTGTATACTGTTCTTTAGCAAGCCTTTCTGGAAATGTCTATCCAGACTGATGGGCAAAACTAAAAGGTCAGGATTCAAGGACTGGTCTATAAGAGTGAAACAGATAAAAGGGATTAAGAGTGTACTATCTTTTTTTTTTTTTTAAGATTTTATTTATTTATTTGACAGAGAAAGATCACAAGGAGGCAGAGAGGCAGAGAGAGAGAGAGAGAGAGAGAGAGAAGCAGGCTCCCTGTTCAGCAAAGAGCCCAATGCGGGGCTCGATCCCAGGACCCTGAGATCATGACCCGAGCCAAAGGCAGTGGCTTAACTCACTGAACCACCCAGGTGCCCCAAGAGTACACTATCTTGATGAGCACTGAGAAATATATAGAATTGTTGAACTATTATATTGCACATCTGAAACTAATATAACACTATTACCTGTACTTGAATTAAAAAAAAAAAAAAAAAAGGATTGATCCATAAGCAGGGCCAGGCTGAGAAAATACTTTCTAACAAAACAGTGGGAATCTTGTGCATGTTAAACTCCTAAGCCCCCTCAGATAAGTATGCTAAGGACATATAATCGTGTATGAATGTTTAATAATCACATCCATACCTACACCCCCAAACCTACCTCACCCGTTGGTGTCTGAGAATAAGAGTGAAACGTGATAAGGATGTAAAATTTGGGGCTCCCTGGATGCCCTGATTTTTACAACAGGGGACTAGCACCCTTGAAAAGAAGTAGCTGCCGAGGGACGCCTGGGTGGCTCAGTTGGTTGAGCGGCTGCCTTCAGCTCAGGTCATGATCCCAGCGTCCTGGGATCGAGTCCCACATCAGGCTCCTTGCTCGTTAGGGAGCCTGCTTCTCCCTCTGCCTCAGCCTGCCACTCTGTCTGCCTGTGCTCGCTCTCTCTCTCTGACAAATAAATAAAAATAAAATCTTAAAAAAAAAAAAAAGAAAAGAAGTAGCTGCCGATAAAATTAGTACTTGCTTCAATTTGTGCTCCCAGTCCATTCTTTTATTCTGCAACAGAGGACCTGAAGCTCTCGCTGGAAAAGTATTAAGGAAATAGGAGTGTGCGGAGGGCAGTGACTGGAAAGGAAGGTGATAAGGCTCAGGAGTGCTTGTGAGTTCTTCTGTATAGCCACTCTTTCCCTTAGCTCTCTTTATATCACTCTGTACTGGTGCACTGTGAATGGTAACACCTCCCTTCCATCAGGAGTAATAGAGATGATATCACATGCGTTATGCAAAAAGTTATTGGTGAGCACTACTACTGTCTATAGAAGACATGAAAACGCTACATGAATACAGTACAATGTTTAAAATGTCGTTATCAGTTGTATCTGAAGAGTCTGTCACATGCTTGGTTCTACAGACTATACAGAGGTTTAAGGGAATAAGAGTTCTGCAGTGCAGAGAACTTGAGACCTCAGAGCGGATCCTCTAGAAATCATCCTTGCTCCTCTTTACTGCTCAGTTTTTAGTTCTTGGCTTAGACACTGCTTTCTCCAGGAACCCTGCTCTGACACCAGGGCGGGTTGGAAAGAAGTCCCACGTCTTACCAAAGCACCCGGTACTTAACTATCGCCACACTACCACCATGTCCCATAATGAGCCACAACCAGAGGGACCTCTGCAAAATGCCAGGCTGATTTGAGCTGCTCCTTGCCTCTGGCTACCTCCCCAGTCACTAACACAGACTTCTCTAGACTCTGGCTTTCGGAGCTGTAGCCCAAAAGGCCTTCTTCAAATTCCCTGAATGCAAATATGCTCCCTTCCCCCACGGGGCCTGAAATCCTGCTGTCTGCCTCCATCCCTCCGTTCTCCACTTAAATTTCCCAGGGAAATAATTTCTGACCCCTGACCACACCTTGCTTCAACTCCAACTAGGTCAGATCCCCATATTAGATTCTCTTGTAATATGTACTATTAATCATTACATAGTGGTTCTATGATTACTACTTATAACAGAAGAATGGAGGCTCTGGGAGGACAGGAACTAGGTCTGATTTGGTTACCACTGTATCCCCCCAGCCTGATATCTAGTGCATAGTAGGTATCAAATGTTTGTTAAATGAATAAAAAATGTCCGATGAATGAATGTTGACAGGTCCATATCTCTGTTAGAATGTAAATTCCATGAGGGCAGGAGCTGTACGCATCTTAACACTGAACTTCTTACATATGTATGTACATGTACATACAGCATGGGACTTAATACATTAATGGTTATGATTAAATAAGTAAATGAAGAAATAGGAGTAAATGAGGACAAAGCAAATATGAGGAGAACTAACATTTTCGAAGTGCCTCCTAAGTGACCAATACCAATCATTTCCATACATTTAATATAATAATCCTTTGAAAGAGATTTTAACGTCCCTGGACTGTAAAGGAAGGTAGGGCTTAGGAAGGTTAAGTAATATACCTACATTTTATAGTTTGATCTCAAATCTCACTGCCTCTAAAGATTGCATTCTTATCAAGAATTAAGAAAAATGGACATTGGGGAGGGTATGTGCTATGGTGAGTGCTGTGAAGTGTGTAAACCTGGCGATTCACAGACCTGTACCCCTGGGGATAAAAATACATTATATGTTTATAAAAAATAAAAAAATTAAGAAAAAATTTATTTTCTAAATCAAGACATTTACCTGCACCACAGACACAGATGGGTGGAGTTCATTGCACTCTGCTTTGTTTTTACAACTGCTAGCCCAGATGGAATAAGTCTAAACCAAAAAAACATATGGATCAGTTCAAGAAAACAGGCCTTCAAAAGGCAGCTTTCCCAGCATCTTTACATAGTTTTCTCTGCTTGTTACATTATACTCCATGATGCTATTTAAAAACTTCAGTAAAAACTGCCCACACGTTTGGTCATCACTTGGTTTGTTCAACTGCTCAAATAAAAGAAAGCAGAGAAAGAGGAGCATAGGTCTGTGGTTTTCTGGAAAGAGTGATCATGACACAGTGATGGCTCTTCCTGTCAAATATCTTACATTATATTTTTCCCCAAATTTATTACAACTTTAAAAATTTCTATTTCACTGAATCCTCAGTTATTCTTCATATTTAACTTAGACATACATTCTCTTGGCGTTTTTGTTCAATTAGAAAACTATGGAGAAAAAGGATCTTTAAAAGTAAAGATTTTCTATATTAAAAAATTGATTAAATTCCTATTTCTTAAAGTTAATTTTCTGTACCATTTAGGACTTTGAAAAATTACCAGATTACATTTTGAAACTTACCAAGAAAGAAACTACTGAAATAAACAATAGAAAATTGGAAATTTTGTTTGAAAAAAGAGGTTCACCCTTTCCTTCGGAAAGTACTTGACGCTTCTGTAAAGCCAGATAGATGAAAGCAAACAACATTCCATGAAAGACTACCTGAAAAAAAGGAAGAGAAAATTTGTTTTAAATGGCAACTTTTCAGTAAATGGCATATTTGGTAAATGGGGACAATATGTACAAAAATAAGTAAGTTAAAAGTTTAAAGGCTGAAAGTTTTTTTTTTTTTTTTTTTAAAGATTTTATTTATTTATTTGACAGAGAGAAAGATCACAAGTAGGCAGAGAGGCAGGCAGGGGGGTGGGGGGAAGCAGGCTCCCTGCTGAGCAGAGATGGGATGCAGGGCTCAATCCCAGGACCCGGAGATCATGAACTGAGCCGATCATGAACTGAGCCGAAGGCAGCGGCTTAATCCACTGAGCCACCCAGGTGCCCTGAGGCTGAAAGTTTCTATGAGAGACTTAAACTTCAAGAAATGACATAAAGTCAATGATTTTTGGAAACTATCTGCAATAGGACAGCAAACAGCTCTTGCAACATATGAGATAACCTGCTTCACTTGAGCAGTCTCAGTAGCAAGTGAAGAAATAAAGATAATTTCAAAAAAATGATAAAAACACAAGAAAGGGAGCGCCTGGGTGGCTCAGTTGGTTAAACGACTGCCTTCAGCTCAGGTCACGATCCTGGAGTCACAGGATCGAGTCCCATATCGGGCTCCCAGCTCCACGGGGAGTCTGCTTCTCCCTCTGACCTTCTCGCCTCTCATGCTCTCTCTCACTGTCTCTCTCTCAAATAAGTAAATAAAATCTTAAAAAAAAAAACAACACAAGAAACAACAAGTGTTGGGAAGGAAAAGGAGAAAAAGGAACCCTTGTGCACTGCTGGTGGGAAAGCAGACAGTGCAGCTGCAGTGGAAAATAGCATGGAGGTTCCGCAAAAAAAATTAAAAGTAGGACTTTTATCCAGTAATCCCACTACTGATATCTAGCTGCAGAATACGAAAACACTAATTCAAGAAGATATACGCACCCCAATGTTTATAGCAGCATTACATACAATAGCCAAATTATGGAAACAGCCCAAGTGTCCACCGACTGATAAATAAAGAAGATACACGTGTGTGTGTGTGTATATGTGTGTGTGTGTGTGTGTGTGTGTGTGTGTATGTATATATATATAATGGAATATTGCTCAGGCATAAACAAATGCATTTGCAACAGCATGGATGGATCTAGAGGGTATAATGCTAAGTGAAATTTAGTCAGTCGGAAAAGACAGATACCATATGACTTCACTCATGTGGGTAATTTAAGAAAACAAATGAACAAAGAAAAAAGGAGATAAACTACAGAGAACAAACGGTGGTTACCAGAGGGGAGGTGGGTTAGGTGAGACAGGTGATGGGGATTGATAGCACACTTATGATGAGCACTGAGCAATGTATAAAACTGTTAACTACTATACGTCAATGATACTGGAATTAAAATGAATAAAAGAACAACAACAAAAATAATAAATAAAACTATTATAGGGATGTATGATAAAATTTAAATGCTAACCCAAAATAAAACACATTTTAGGTTGATCCTTTCAATCAAATAAATCAATACTACCACCACTAGATCATGCTTTTAAGAAGGAGCGTACATACGCAAGAATGGAAAAAAAAATAAGGTGGGCCAGAAAGTACATAAAGCTTCTTTTTCTTCTTCTTCTTTTTTTAGGATTTATTTATTTTTCGAGGGGTGCATATGCACACGGGTGTGGTGGGAGGGGCAGAGGGAGAGAATCTCCCAGCAGCCTCCCAGCCTCCCTGCTGAGTGTGGAGCCCTCCCATGACCCGAGATCATAACCTGAGCAGAAAACCAAGAGTCGAACGCTTAACTGACTGAGCCCCCCAGGCACCCCAAAGCTTCTTTTTTTTTTTAAAACAAGGTCGTAAAGCGAACTATCATATTACAGTGTTCTAATGACAAAGTTGAGAATTTAAAATTATTTGGTATCAAGCCTTTAGCAAAGCTTTTTCTCGTCTGTGGTTTTGAAATGCCCTGTAGTACACTGGCAAGTACACACGTATTAGAAACCAGAAATGGCACAGAACAGGCATTAAGAAAGCATTTTGTTGAATGAAAAAAAGGATGAGTGAAATATGGCAGACGAAGGGTAAAGAGAGAGGAGAGGTAATTAATATTTATTCAGTGTCCATTATTTTCCAAATGCTGTGCTAGGTGTTTTACATTTTCTTGGTCAGGTGAATCTTCACTTCCCTTTAAGATTAAATTCACAGAAACACCTATGAAACTGGTCTCTCTTCTTTGCACGTTTCTACCACAAAATCCACATTGCATAATTTAGCACCTAATTATAAGTAGTAATCTTGGGTTTTAAAACTGATTGTAAGGCTTAGAAGCCTGGTGGTATATCTTCTTTCTTCACTATGTTTCTCACAAAACCAACATCTAGAGCTTATATCGGTGCTCAAATATTGTGTTGAATGGCTGAAGCATATACATGAGGGATTTTTTTTTTTTAGTTTATTTATTTAAGTAATCTCTATGCCTGATGTGGGGCTCCAACTCATGACCCGGAGATCACTTCACCATTGAGCCAGCCAGGCACCCCTATGCGGGATCATTTATAAGTCAAAATTAGGACTCAAACAAAGGCCCCTTTATAGACAACATTTTTACAGTATTTTCCTGCTGATATACACACCCATGCACACACTTTCTCTGCTATAAAAAAAAAGACGGGAGAGCAAGGCTGCTTTAATTTACCAAATCAACATGTTTCCTTATCTAAAACTAAAAAAAAAAAATTTTTCCAAATAATTTTTTTAAAGTATAATATGAAATGGCAAAAGATCACAAGGTAAATACATACGTAACGGTCTAACCTCCATCTGAACCACCATTCATATACATTCCCTTTCAGTTCAAAACATTTGGACAATGGCCAAAGAGAAAAGATCTTCTCAAATGCACCCTAGGAAAAGGAATCCAGAACACAGATTAAGATGGTATGAGTCAATACTTGTTTTCTAAATCTATTATAAATTATAGTTTTCTAAAGTTAGGATTATATGGGAGTCATTCACAATTTAAAAATTCTCTTTCATTTGAAAAGAAGTTCATTTTACTAAAGGCTAACAAAGATGAGTTAAGACTTTGTTAATTTACTTTCACTGCACATGAAAGGCTACTGAGACCGCAAAAAAAAAAAAAAAAAAAAAAGCAAGCTAGTAACTGGAAAATTCTTCCATTTAAGGTTTTTAATCTAGTATACAAACAGCTAATATTTACTGATCAAAACACCAAAATACAAAAGACCTTAGCCAATATGGTATCAATATCCTAGAGAATGATGGTGAAGGTTAAAATAGGGTTTTTTCCCCTCTAAATGTTAATAATCTATAATTAACCATTTGAGTTAAAAGAATGCTCTGAATTAGTCACCTTACTCAATCAACCATACCCAAATGCCATTACTAGCCTTTGAAACAAAGTTTACAATTTTACTGTGGTCAAGTTAGTGAATGGTACCCTCTTATTAATCTGACAAGCCTAGAAAATCTGGGAATGAAGGGGCAGAAGTCTTGGGTGCATTCCTGCACATTAATGAGGTCTTTCAAAGAAGAGAACAAAACCTCAATTTCCAGACTAAAGAATGCAACAAACTCTATTAAGGAGTGCTCCATTATTAGACCTAATGCCACAGCATAAAAAATGTAACATGAGTTTTTTCAAAAAGGCTATTAAAAACAACAAAAAAATGAAAAGAGCACTGTATTTTAGGTAATGCTGAATCCTTAGGTTAGAAGTTTATTATTTTAATGAAATGCAATATTCTCCATTTAACCATTTAAGAATTTAAAATACTTATACCTTATTACATAGAGGTTCTATCAAAATCTATGCCTCAGAAAACGGAGGATGATTCTTACCAAGAGTTGCAATATAAAGAACTTACAGATCATATATATGATATGTATATGAAATACAGAAATATAAAATATAAAACCAATATGAAACAGAGAAATATATAGTATCTATTAGAGATATATGTCTTATAGATCGGATATATGTGACACACTTATCATTTAAAATATTATTTCTGGTTAAAAATTTGTTTCTTATGTGATCAATGGGCAAGTTATTTAGTGAGCTCCCATTTTGTGCAAGACACTGGGCTATACCAGGCCATGTCTTTTCTCTTTTTTTCCAGTGATCCAAAGCTGGGGAAACCTTCTTAGTCTCGTTATTGAACCCCTGGTTCACCTTCCCTTCTCTCCCTCAGATGCACTTCAGTGTCTGGAATTTTAATGAGTAAATGTCAAGCAGCTGTTGCAGTTACCTGGCTATTTCTTCATACGTTTGCTGTCATTTCCTTATTACTTTATAAATCTCCTGTAAAAAACCTTGGAGGTCAGGCTGAAATAAAAATGCTTTATTTCTAAGTATGAAAATAAAGTATGAAAGCCTACAAAACCAACAAAAACAAGCTAATAAGATCACATATGCGCACACAGACACACACACACACACACACACACACACTCACACACGTGATGCTTATGTGGCATTTGCTCCTGACACAGTGAAGCCCAAGACTGGGAATGCTGGGGATGGGAGCCAACCGCAGAATATGTCATAACCTATAGGCATTCAAATGAGAATATTTTATGATAAATATCATGCTGCCCAAATAATCTGTTTGCCTTACGGACTGACCAGCGGGTAGCAGCCGGCCACTTTGCTTAAGTAGCTGAGAAAACCTCAACCATCATACTAGGGGATAAAACAGCAGAGATACAAAAATGACCCAAATTTTATTAGATTAAACATACACATCTATACCAACCCGTTTGCGCCTAAGCTGGTTTTGCTAACGGCCCAAATTTTACTCTGCGCAGTTACGGAAAAATCAAGAAACACTCTGATGCAATGAATAATGCACAAACCAAGCTGCAAATTCTGTCAGGAGAATTTTGATCTCCACTTAGAGTCGTGTCGTATAAGAGGCGTTCAATAAACGTCTGATTGATCAAAGTCAAGTAAAATGGATTCTGAACAATTGCCAGAGGAAGAGCTTTAAATTGCTCTTACAACAAAAACAGTGGTAACAAAAGTAGATAGGTCTCAAAAGAACTGCACTGAGTAGTCAACTACAGAGTGACACTTTTATTACAGTCATTAAAAAATGAAGCTCAAAAAAAGCTCTGACTCTTCTCACATACTTTAATAGACTTGAACTTTAAAATAAAATAGAACAAAATATAAACTGAAAAGACTGTACAAACCTGAGAATATGCCAAAAAACATATACATAACAGCAAGAAGGCTAGTTTCAACAGTAAGCCAAAATGCCAGAAACAATTTCCTAAGAGAGAAAATATTTAATTTACTAAAAGGTATAAATTTACATTAGAAAACATATTAAGAGTCTCTGGTTAACATATGAACACCCTACATAGTTCTTAAAATCATTGAAGGCTGCCCACAGGATACATGAACTATATGTGAGTGGTATAAATTATAAGAAGGGCCAGAAGGAAAAGCTGGAGCCTCCTCGCTAGGAAGGGGCCACAACCTCTGTATCTCCTGTTCACCCACTGTAAACACATCAGAAAATACCTCCCGGGTTTCCACCAGACCTATTTATTATTCGAGGGCACAACAAAATTTGGAACAACATGTTCAACATAATTCTAATATTCATGTTGAATATAGCTTAGGTAATATGGCTGAAACATTAGCGTTCCTAGGAGAGAGCTCAAGAACTCCCTAAAGGATCAGGGTTTAACCTTAAGATGTATTTTAACATACTCATATTTTAAGTTATGTGTTCACAGTTCATATGTATTGATTTCATTTGATTCATAAGCTAGGTTTGTGTCGAGGGATTCAGTGACAGAGGCTGTTCAAAGACATTCATGGGCTTGGTGAAAGGCTGGAATTCAAATCTTACCTGAAAGAGTTATTTGACATTATAATGGAATTCAGTGGAAAATATTTCTAATATAAAGTATTTGGTTGAGTTAAGTTAAAAATTAGTAAAAACAACAACTTTTAATTTTTCCAAAAGAAGGAAGCTTTTAGTTCAACGATATGATCTTGAAGGAAAGAAGCATTGAGAGAAATGCACACGACCTCACTGTGAACATCATCAGTAACTGTCTGTGAGGAGTTTGAAGGTGGCGACCTTCCGGGCACTTAGGTTTCCTTCTATGTACAACAGGTTGAGAGTGACTGCGTTAAGGGTGGTCTAGAAGATAAATTATATTAGTGCTCTTTAAACCTGGCTAACACAAAAAGCCTTTTTGCAAATGAATGCTTCTCCAAAATTCCCAATATAGGTAAAAAATCAAATAAAGCAGAGCTGCCAAAGACTGGGGAAGGATGGCGGGACCTGGAGCCCCATTTGGCTTGCTCGTCTCTCTTCCAGGGCTCTTCACTCTGGCTCTGTACAAGACAGTGTGAAAACTGTTGCATTGGCTGATATGTAAAATGACTTTGAAAAATTTAGATTAAAAAAAAAAAGAACACACACAGACAGTATACATGCAAACTATTGATCTGCCCTGTTACATCACTTGAATTAGCTATCTGTAACATTTTAAAAAAGACTGTTTACGAACAAAGTTTCAAATGTCAACACTACACATAAATTTAAATTCTGTCTCAATAAATATAGCCTTTAACAACTAAAAAGAAATTCAGTACATTAAAAGAATATTTATTAACAGTAAGAGAGGATATTTACCATTTGCTTTTTTTTGGGTTATTTGTGGCCATAGGGCTAAAGTAACATATATGACCATGAACCATACGGTGACCAAGGGGACGAAATAATAGAACTGATAAGGCCGATCCATCACTATGCATAACACCACTACCAGGAAATTGAGACGAAATAAGACCTATTAAAAAGGAGAAGAGAATGGTTTTCATTCCAGGTATGCATGAAGAGCAAAGACAGATTCTCTCTGACAGAGTATAAACATTTATTTAAGACCAAAGTAATAACTGTACAAGTATATTTTACTAATCCTTAAAATTACACTTGTTCTACAATCATTATAAAGAGTTGAATATAAAATATTTATGCATCATTATATAAACTAAATCCAAGCAAAGCACCAGCCTGAGCTGTCCTCTGGCTACAACTGCCATCTTGTTAAATGTTGGGGAAGAATCATAAGCCTCCTTCCTAGGGCTACAGTTTATAAGCAGAGATTAGATTACCTCAACAAAAGGGTGTCCATTTCATCTCTGTTTGATGTTGATTTACCCCATTTAGGATTAAATTGAGAGTTGTCATAGATACAAAATAATATTACTCAAATTAAAAAGTGGCTTTGGGACCCCTGTAACAGTCATTTCAGACAGTGTGATGTCATTCAAAGAACACAGGATTTGAGCAGATTGATATTAGAGCGGTACCATTACTAT
This sequence comes from Mellivora capensis, assembly GCA_004024625.1. Lineage (NCBI taxonomy): Eukaryota > Metazoa > Chordata > Mammalia > Carnivora > Mustelidae > Mellivora > Mellivora capensis. The sequence goes on along the minus strand of PISX010020581.1, from coordinate 12,903 downwards.
GTGACCGTAGGCAAATTATTTAGCTTCTCTGAACCTCAGTGTCCTTTCTGTAAACATGAAAACCACAACTCTGGGTTGTAATGCGGGGTAAATAAAATAATATTCAGACAGTGCCCAGCACAAGGTAGAAACTTAATAAATACTAATCCTCTTCAAAAAGAAAACATAACATATTATAATAATCCCAGGTAGCTGTACATTTCTACAAAAGTGAACCGAATTAGCAATGTTGTCCCTTGTGTACTGGTGCCTTTATTAGGCACTCATCTAAATTACATTTTCCCTTCCCTCAGTAATAAATTATTTATCTCAAATTATTAACCACAGAACACAGAAATAACACAACTTTAAAGTGTAATTTCATAAATTCAAATTAGCCATGCCCTTATAATGACCCTATTTATATTTTCATGCCAAAATGAAAGAGAAAGAGCTGAATACATTCCTACCTGACAGACTCTATGAATTCCAAAGTCTCCTTTGATCCAAAAGTATGAGAAATGCCCGTACCCTGTCTGAAAGAGGTATGCAGCAACCAGGACCCGGATGTGCATGTACACAGGCAAAAACTGTTGACAAGAATAAATAGGAAAAATATGTTGGCACTAACTCAACTTTGAATTATCGTAGCCAATACATTTAATCAAGACAATGGAACACCGTTACCAGTTGGCATGAGCTCAATGACAAGGTTTATTTTTAAAACTTAGGCAACATAGCAAGAGTTAAAAAAAAATGTAGACTTTGGGGGCACCTGGGTGGCTCAGTGGGTTAAAGCCTCTGCCTTCAGCTTGGGTCGTGATCCCAGGGTCCTGGGATCAAGCCCCGCATCGGGCTCTCTGCTCAGCAGGGAGCCTGCTTCCTCCTCTCTCTCTCTGCCTGCCTCTCTTCCTACTTGTGATCTCTGTCTGTCAAATAAATAAACAAAATCTTAAAAAAAAAATGTAGACTTTGGAATCAGACCTCATTCAAATTCTGGTTCCGCCACTTACTAGCTATGTGACTTTAAGTGAGTTTTCTAAACCGCGAAACAAGAAGGTTCTTATGAAGAATGCAAGAGTTAATAAATGTGAAACACTCTGTAAGCTTCTTCCACTTGGAATTAAAGATATTGTATATTAAAATTATGGCATCCAAAATTATTAATCACCAGATATGCTGAATACAAGGTAACTATAGATTTCCCATTTTCCCAATGAGAAGATAAAAAAACAAAACAGAAGTCCCACATTTTCGGCCCCCTCAAATACACAGACTTTAGATTTGTAAATTGTCATATAACTACTCACAATATATAATATTTAGCAAAAAATTTATATTAAAAACATATGTAAACATAATTTAGAAATATTATTTCCCTCCCACCCTTAATTTATCAATCAATTTTATTTTACACTCCCACATCAATGTTTCATCATGACCAAGGCCCTTAGAATCATTTATGATGGTTTTTCAGAGCATCCTAGCTCCTGTTGTAAAGTTAAATGAAATGTAACACATCTCTGATCTATATTTTATGGGAACCACTGGCAATATCATCTGATTCATAAGTCCTAACTCTCATAGCCCTCGAACACTGTGGTTCACCCTGTCCATCAGCCATTGGTCCTTTATGTGGATATTCATGATTGCCACAATACAACCAGTACTCTGTTTTTTAAAATGGTCTTTAAAAGCCTTATTTAAAATGACAACCAACCCTTGCAATTGTAAGACCATTCTTTCAGGGATAATCCCTAAGTCCACATAAAGATGTTCTGGCTTCCATTTTATAGACTCCTCTGATCACCTCTGTAACCATCCAGCACTGACACTGCTTATGGCCACTTCCAGCTACTGTGTCTTCCCCAAGTGATACTTTGTAGGAAAAACTAACTAAGTAGACACCTAGATAGATTTTACAAGTCCCTGAATGTATGTATCTTTTACATATATCCTTGAATGCACCCCTGAACCCATCCTTTTTCTTTCTTGAGAAGGCAAAAATCCCTGAATTTAGAATAGGTTATCAATTCTTCAGTACTGCCTGCATTCTAGCCAAATTCTTAAGATTCTCTGTCTCCCATACTGGCCCTTCTTGTGTCTCCCTGTCACCTTTCCTTTGTTTATCTCTTTCTTCTACCCTGGAATGTTCTTCATGTGACCACACTTTCCTTATTCAAATCCTATTTTTATTTTTATCCTATTTATTCAAATCCTATTCTTCTTTAGAGCCCTGTTCAAAATTCCCTATCTTTACTCTCAGATGGAAGTCATTGTTCCTTCCGTGGTGTTCTTAAAGCACTCACAGTCTCTATACCAAACATAGTTTTTATTTATTGCCCTTCATCATTAGTTCTTTTTAAATGTCTAACCTCATCATTAAATCAGAAATTTTTCAGTGAAGGAGTAACATACTAAAGTCACAGTGATGATGAAAGTAGCAAATGTCATCTTAAAATAACCTCGGGATTTATCAAATCTAAACCTATTACCTTATTTTTGAAAGTACTCTAAAATATTCCCTTCAAGTATCTGAACTATTTTCTTTTCTTCTTCTTCTTCTTTTTTTTTTAGATGGTAGGGAAGGATGGAGCAGAGGGATTAGCAGGTTCCATAACCTAGTGTGGAGCCCTACACGAGGCTTGATCTCACAACCCTGAGATCATGACCAAAATCAAGAGTTGGATGCTTAACCGACTGAGCCACCAAGGCGCCCCCTTGAACACTTTTTAATAGCAGAAAACATACAAATTCCCAAGGCAACCCATTCTATTTTCAGCTGATCATTTACTACTATAAAGTTCCTTTTCAAGAAAAGTTGAAGTCTAACTGCGTAAAAGCTACCAACTTCAGCTCTGTAGGACAGTGCTATGCAACTGAAATAAAATGTGAGCCACATAGTACCTTTTTAATATGGCTACCAGAATATTTTAAAAAACTAAAAGAATCAAATAAAACTAATTTTTAAAAATACAATGTATTTAACTAAATATTTTCAAAATATTCTTTTCAACATGTAATAAGCACGTAGTAAGATATTTCATATTGTTTACACAAAGTTTTTGAACTTAGTATGCATTTATCACAATGAATCATATTTAATTGACATATCTTTTCACGTTCACAGAACATCTCAATTCCAACCAGCTATACTTCAAGTGCTCAATAGCCACATGTGGCTAGTGGTTTCCATAATGGAGAGTCTAACTCTAGAGCCATTTGTACACAGTCAATCATTTATCTGATTGTTCTGTAAGTATCTGAATACATCTGTCCAACCTAGGCTAACTATTGCCAATTACTTTAACCACTGTCCATAAAACATGCTTTGAAATCCCTCCGGGACTGGGGCTGGGCATACAGAGTTGAAACTTGGTTATTACATTTAAAACAGTAAATGCTATCCATTTAAATTAAACACCATCCCAATAATCTGCCAAGTACTTGCCAATGTCGGATTATTACAAATTTCATGTACTACTTCTCTCAAGTTTTTATTTTAACATATTTTCAGACAACAGAAAAACTGCAAGAATAGTACAATGGGCACCCATATACCATGCTGACCCATTTTAAAGAATGTTGTAGACTATATGACATTATCCTTTAACATTTTAGCAAGTATCTTTTAAGAAGAAATAGTTTCTTAAGTGACCATATTATCATTATCATAACCAAGATTTAATACGAATATAGCAGCATCTATTGTACAATCTGCATTCAAACATCTGATTGTCCCAGTAGCATCCTTTATGGTTTAAAAAAAATTTTTTTTAGCAATCTTGAATCAAGGATCACACATTGCACTTAGTTGTCATTCCTCTTTATTCTCCTTTAATCCAAATTATTTTTCTTTTTATCTTTCACGAGTCAAGTATTACAACAAAATTTTAGTATTAAAATATATTTGGAATTCCAACGGCATTATAATGAATAGCTAGACTAGCTTTTGAGTCTATTCTTTTTCTAGTCCCACAAATTTTTCCTAAAGATCTTTTATTCAGATTCCTTCATGAGAGTTACTTATAAACTCTCAAAGGAGAAAAACCCACAGTGGAACACAAAATCTTCTACTGTACAAACCTAACTTGCTGTACTCTCCAAATTAAATTCACAGTATTTTATCCATATTTCCTATAAATTATGTCTTAAAGGGATGTTTATACCAACAACTGCAATCTGCCAGACCATCTGGATTATTTTAGTAATGCTCTGTAATTTTTTATGGTTTCTATTTTAGTATAAAAACATGGCACAACTAAAGTTTGACATATTTTACTCAAAATAAAAACATTAAGATTAGCTAATTAAAATAACTGTGGCAGTTAAGAAGAGCTTTTAATGAGGGTAATCCCTCAAATATCCAAGAACCAAGTCCCCAAAACACATTATAACCCATGCTAATAATGCTTTGCCAATGTAGATACAGGTAATTTTTAACCACAAAATCCTATTATATAAAAGAACAGGAATATGTTAATTAATCATAACAAATGGTCTGTTAATGAAAAGTATGTCCTTCCAGAACAGGGATTTTTTAAAAAATTGTAGTTTAGGATATATTGGGATGTAGTCTAAGATATATTAGAATTAGAATACTAGCTTGGCAAATGATTATAATAGAATGCCAAATTGCCTTCATCTTTTTATGATCCAAATTCTTTCTGGAATCACTGAATTGAGGAACTTAATCTGCCATTAATTCTTTCTATCTGATTTTTTAAAATAGGAGTATCACCCTTTAATATGTCAGCAATTAATTATGTCTCTAAGTGGCATTTTCTTAAAACAAAGGCTTTTTTCCCTCTCCAATTAATCAAATCTTTATTCATATGTCAGAGATATTTCTAGGATTCAATATTCATCTCTACTTACTTTTACGAGAATTTGACAGATATATCCTGCAAATTCTGAACTGGGCTTATAAACTAAATCTTACTATCCTCATCTCTCCTTGCCTCACATCTCTTCTCCTGTCTGGGATCTTCTGTAACCATGTGAACACACTAGGTCCCCCTCAGCCGCTGTGTCACAGGAATTTCACTGCTGCCGCAAATACACTTATCAGAGCCATACAATTTCAGTATAAATTATTCTTCATTCTTTTACCTTCTGCCCTTCAAACAAACCATCCATAAAATCACTGACAATTTTTGAAAATGACGAAAAGACCCGATGAAGAATAATATTACTTTCAAATTGTTAGAGATACCTGTTAGAGAAAAATTTTTAGAGAAAAAATCCTCAGTACTACTTACCTTCTTAACTGCTGCTATGGAAATTTCTGTCTAGACAATACTCCCCCTCTTACCTCAATCTATCATTGACTCAAATACTATTTACAGATGTGTGCTTAAGTAAGCAATAAAAAAGAGTTTGGTAGTTCCCTAATTATGAAAGAGTTTCTCAAATTTTCAAAACCTATTTTACAGAAATTAGTTTGGTATCGTCACTATAAAACTTGTGTGAAAAGTGGTTATTAGATAGCAGGGTTCACCCTCAAAAGCTTATTTTAACTGCAATGTGGCTGGAATGTTACAACTCAGAATACATTTTTTCTACCCCTGACAAATCCAAGGTATTCCGAGACCATGAGAAACCTGTCTTTTAAGACACCTAGGGAGAAGGAAAAATGATCTTGTTCAGGTACAGAAGGCACTAGGTGAGCAAAGAAAAGGTCCTCCAGCTTGTGGAGGTGATACTCAGAGAGTAGGGCACATCAATGGTGCAATCATAGTCCATTAGGACCTGAGTTCTTTGAATACTGGGGCAAAAGGGTTCTAGGGTTTTTAAACTTTAAAGGAGTAAAAACAGTTGGCCAAACTTCCTAAAATGCAAGTAAGGGTAGAATATAGATATAATCATCTAACTTGATTTCTTCTGATCGTAACTTGTCTATTTGGAATCCTTTGCATCTATACAGTTTCTTCCTAAGTTAAAATGAGCTGTCCAACAGGGTGGCATGAAATAATGCCCTCAGGTTATCAGCTGTTTCTACTAAATTAAAATCAAGGCCAAGTATTACAAATAAATTATTGCCTTAAAACTATACCTTCTCAAAGAGTCGGTGGTAGGAGAAGAATGGGAAAGCATAAAGGTTGGGCGGGAAATAAAACAGGTCTCTAAATGATACAGAATATAAAACACAAAACAGGTAATGCCCTGAAAGAAACAGTACAGTCCCATCATTTCCCATGTCTTCTGTAAGTAAGTTCAAAATACTTACTGTACTTGCTCCAGAGATATGGTAAATCAGAATCACAAGTTGCATCCAGCCTTTCCATTCATCTGTTTGTTCTCTATTTAACACTTTAGTCTGTGGAAAAGAACCAAAATCTGTTTTAAAATTCATTATGAAGCTATTATTAAGTAAATTTTTCTTATAGGATATAAAGAACCTGTCAAAAGAACCTTGGGGGGGGAAAACAATTAAAGAGTGGCATCTGATTTGATAAAAGATATAATAAAACTATATAAAATATGAAATTTGAAAATTTCATAAAATATGAATTTGAAACAATATAAACTAAAAGAGTTTAAATATTTAAGTTGCTACTCATGGTTTTATATTAAGAATACATTTATACTGTGGCAGGTAAGTTGGTAAAGCTATAAAATGGCATTTTATAACTTTCTTTAAGAAAATCTTAAAGTTTCAGCTAGAAAAGACCTTATAGTTCTCTTATACTTTATTGTGAAAAAAGGGTCTACTGGTATAGTTTATTTTCCCAAGGATATTCTCACTGGAGATGAAAAAACTGATTAGTCATCCTCGTATGAGAGTTATTTCTTACAATAGAGTTTATTAATTCAAATAAATCATGCCTTATAAAGAAGTTACACTAATACTCTAAGCAATTACAGTAATTCTAAAATAGGAAATTCAGAATATTGTAAGCAGTGCCCACATTATTATGTACATTTGAACTTGTGTGTGTACATATCTACTGTATAAATATGTAAATATAAAATGTGCATATAGGCATTTGCTAATTATATTTTTCAGTTATTTTTTTTCATAACAGTATCTCATGTTTGCAGACCACTATAAAATTGGGAGCACCTCCACTTTCTCCATCCCCAAATAGGCAAAATAACACTAAGTTATGACATCTTTTTCACAGATCATTATTTACTGACTTTTCAACAATCTTCTCGGGAGTTTTTGAACTTTCTCCGAACTGTTTCAAAAAAGCAACTGTTAAGAGTCCACCAGGCAAAGTACAACTACAATGTCCCTTTGTCTTCTATATAATGCTAGAATATTCTGGCATGATAAGTGATACTATTTATTTAATTCAGAGTTTAAAATGAGATAAAAAGGATAACAATAGCTAAAAAGAAAATGATTCTTACCTCCTTAGTATTTTCATTGTAAAATACTCCCAAAACCAGGATGTAGATAATTGGAATAAAGAAAGTTGAATGTGTATAAAATTTGTTTTCCTTCATAAATAGATTTGCACGGTCACACATATAGAAGTAAGCCATTATCAGGCCAAGTTTGCAGAAAGACTGTAAAAGTATTTCTAACGGAGACACAGGGGTATTGATAATATTTTTCTTTTCCTCTCCACTTTCCAAATCAGTACATGGCTTATTCTTCCGGTGAGCATTACGATGGATTATATAAAAAATTAAATATCCGATAATAGATAAGGTGAAAAAACAAGCAGCTAGCTTCTGTATGAGAGTAAGAGGAGGCCGAGGTTGACAACAGGAACCATCTACAGGCTTCAAAATCTTATTGCAATACACGTTCATAAGAATCATTGCACTCTGTGAACAAATCAAGTTATTTGGTTATTATCTTGTCAGTAATATATCTCACATTAGATTTTCTCTTGTGAATACTACTGACTTTTCAGCACTGAACCCAAAATGCCTTTGTACTTCTTGCTATCATTTCCCAAACACTCATGCTAATAATGGTATTCCTTCAAGCTATAATAGCCAATTCAGGGTTTTTCTAACTTCTTGGACTATGATCCAAAATGAAAGATTCATGTTATAATGTGACCCAGAACACATATATAAGAAACAATACCTCTCCTTACTATTTGGAATGCACACTGACATTTTCCTATTCTATTCTTTTTAACAAAAGGAATAGCCATTTCATGGCGGTTAATGGGCCATGACCTTCGGTGAAAAAAAAATACTGACAGATATCAAAGTCCAAAGAATTTTAATTAGCAGACTTTTAATATGGAAGATACCAGGATACTTAAGATACAGTCCCAGTCTTTAGATGTAAAAAAAAGATATAAAATTACTGGCACCAAAAAATCACTTATTCATAGCTAACAATATTTGTAATTTGCTTTTCATTTGGTTTACAGTTTATGGAACACTTAGGATGCTAATGTTTTAAGATTTTCCAATGTCAAATAAAATGTGGAATCTTCAACATGATATCATTATTATAAAAATCTTCTAGACAAGCTGCCATTATTCTGCCTAGTTGAAGTTCAGTCAAATCTAGTTTCATAACAATTTTATAGTTTAGGCAATTTTGGAACTTAAAATAATTATATTTTTTAAGCCTAAGCATTCAAAAAGACTCAACTATTTAGAAAACTCATTCTTTTAGCCCTGTGACTTCAGGAAGTTCTATACCTGGCACTCTTGAAGATACTAGCCTACAAACTCCAACCTAAGGTTCTTAATCAGTTCCAGGGGGTCCACAAAACCCCTTTAAAGTATATGGAGAACTCAGCGGCTATATATGCAAAAACACATTTTTCTGCAAGACAGGAACAGAATCATTGCCTTTTATTGAATACTCAGGGTTATGTGATCCTCAGAAAGATTCTGCTTTATAAGAAAACAGTAACTAAATAATATCTGTTGTACTTTGTGTGAAAATTTACAATTATGCTGTTCTCTCTTACTTAACCTAAAAATCCCCTTCCATCCGTCAATCTGGATTTGTTCAGTAACTACTATGTACCTTGGATAATACTTAGGGTTTAAGAATTATAAAGAAATAATAAAAATGATTCTACATATCTTTAAAATGTGCTCTTCACAGAAGCTTAATCTTACAAATTTAAGGTTTAAAGCAAAGAGAACATAAAGTAATAGTTTTTAAACATTAGCATGCTGAGAACTTATAAGCTTCTTAGGAGATAAGGTATATTAAGAGTGACTAGCACTCAGTAAATGAAGCTTCATTTCCTCCCTTGCATAATTATTTCCCCTTTTTACTAAAACTCTCACTAATATATTCAGCGAGGTAATAGAGAGCAAAATTATGTGTGTATATATGTTTAAACAGAATAACTACAAGTAATTAAGATTGCTATAAAATAAATTATTTGTTACCATATTATAGAGATGTATAGCTATAATCGATTAGCTATCATAGTCTCTATTTTCTGACAGATACAAGAATTCTTACAGTTTCTCTGCTTGATTCAGGGAGATGTAAGCCATCCAATGATTCCATGATGGTTTCTTGAGCAATTAATTTGGAAACACTAAACATCTTAACATTTGATTTAGAATTTCTGGTGCTACTATTCAAAATACTGACTGCAGCTTCATTGTAGGCATCTATCTTCTCATTAGTGATCATTTTCCTATTTTCACTTAATAGATCTTCATAAACAGGATCTGCACATGAAACACATGTTTTTAAAAACACATTTTAAAAATCCCTCTTGGTAGAAATTGTGATCATGCAAGTTAGTTGACTGCACTTCAAATTGTGTTGTTAAAGTTCAGATGCTTTCAATCAATCAGTAGCTCCTTCAAATTTAAAGAAGTTTTATCCCTTTTCTCTCTTATGTACACAGTTTTCAGGAAACATTTTTATGTTCTAGCATGTCTTAAGAGTTTAAAATTGGGGGATGCTGAGTTCTACTGGGCAATGGGAATTAAAACTGGATTGGGGAAGACTCTCTACTTAAGAGTAGCAGCCAATCTTTTTTTTTCTCCTGTCACTGCTTTGTTGACACAATCAGGAAGTAATATTATCGAGGACCGAGGTCCTTATCACTTATCATAAATAATTTTTTCTCATTTTAATAAGAGAAAGGTTAACAATGAGTCTATCAATAATAGAGATTGCAGAACAGATTATTGCCACCCTTGTTGTTCCACTCAACTTAACATTCAATTTGGAAATAATCATAAGAATTTCTGACAAGCAAGTTGAACTGCTAAAATATCAAAGGCAATTTCATATTATGCTAGGCATTAAATAATGGACATTCAATAAACTCCTGAAATGACTTGAACTAATGTCAACGTTCTCTTTAAGAATTTCATTACCAAGTATAAACTAGATGGTATGATTTAAATATATTTTGTCAATTCCAAAATACATTTACTTCCAATGAGTCTAATATTATGAAACAGACTTAATACTTTTTTCTATATTTCCCAATTATAATAAATATACTCTATAAGAAATGAAATCAGAGCTAAACATCTCATTTGCCTTTGAGAACTTATTCTCTTTGTTATATTCTACAGCCATTTTGTATGTGGAGGCTCCTTGAAGGATATTTTTATTTATTATTTATGTTTATTATATTTATTAGTCTATCTGTTCCTTAAGTTCAAAAAGGAAAGCAAATAACTCAAATTATTCTAATTTTACAAACCTTACCTCAAGATTTATTCTCACAAAAGAGTAATTTTGCTTCTTGAAACACGAGACAATTAAAAACCTATGCCTCAAAATATATACAAAATGACATTTGTTCATTACTCATTCCTTACCTTGTAAGACCCAATAAACATCACTAGTCTTTGCCAGTTTTTCTAAAAGTGGTGCTATGGAGGTAATGTTCATTTTATATTGGGAAAGCGCTTCATTGCTACCATTGTGAATCTTGATAGACCACTAAGAAGTAAAAATTAAGCATTAGTTCAGTATTTTTCATAGAAAAATTGTAATTTACTCTATTGTAACAGAAGTTATTATTTTAAGAAAATTCCCATTTTTATTCAACATTAGACTAAAGTTTGGTCAAATTATTTAATGAATTCTATGAAGGCAATTAGAAAAAGGTGATATAAAGGGCGCTTGGGTGGCTCAGTGGGTTAAAGCCTCTGCCTTCAGCTCAGGTCATGATCTCAGGGTCCTGGGATTGAGCCCCGCATCACATCGGGCTCTCTGCTCAGCAGGGAGCCTGCTTCCTCCTCTCTCCTCTCTGCCTGCCTCTCTGCCTACTTGTGATCTCTCTCTGTCTGTCAAATAAATAAATAAATCTTTTTTTTTTTTTAAGATTTTATTTATTTATTTGACAGACAGAGATTACAAGTAGGCAAGGGAGGCAGGCAGGAGAGAGAGGAGGAAGCAGGTTCTCCACGGAGCAGAGAGCCCGATGTGGGGCTCGATCCCAGGACCCCGGGATCAAGACCCGAGCCGAAAGCAGAGGCTTTAACCCACTGAGCCACCCAGGCGCCCCTAAATAAATAAATCTTCAAAAAAAAAAGAAAAAGGAAAAGAAAAAGATGATATAAAATTAGACAATGTATAACATTCAAGAATGTAACTTCAGATATAAAATAATACTGACTTTTAACACCAAGTTTACGAAGTTCACTCAGATTTTTTCATGAAAATTCATCAGCCTCACTAATTATAATAAAAATGGGAACTGAAATATAAGTACAATCAAGAATTTTATTTAACATAAATTAACTATTTCTTAGCATGTCTTTAAGTATGAAACAAAAATCATTATGTAAGAATATAGATAACAACTTACTGTGGCAGCTCCTGCTACAATCACATGGGGCTTTGCAACAGAATCCTAAGGAAAGAAAATCTTTATAATAGTGTTCTATCCAGTTAAGGGAATTAATACAAGTAACATCACTTACTTTTTGCCCTAAATTTAAGTTTTTTCTTCCAAATACATTTTAATTTTCTAGAGTTCCTCACTGTATTCTTGTTATATAACAAGATGCAACATCCAATGCCTAAAGCCTTTACATGGTTATGTGGTTAACAAAATGGCATGAAGCTGATACGTTTAATTCTTTGAGGTTCTTAAAAAAAACAAAACACATCACTAAAATCTAATGTTGCCTAATACTACTCTGAATTTTGAGTAAACTGTTACAGAGTAAAGCACTTGTAATATTATGGCAGCAAATTAAAAAAAATATTCATGGAAGCTATAGGGTACATGGTGTAAATGTTAATTAAGATACAAGAAATGTCACCTTTGAGAAAAATAAATCCAATATGTATTTAACAAAATAAACCACTAATTATTATAGATCACAATGTGCAAAAAAAAAAAAACTATATAGGGAGAAATTTAGTAGAAATCCTCACCAAATGCAAATTGTCATATTACTAATACTACCAATTATATAGTACTTAGTAATTTATTAAGTTACCTTAAAATTAGCTCATTTTAATATAGATTCTTGCCACTTGTGACACAGGGAAGAAGATATACACATCTTATGAAATCAAGCATACAGACTAGAAAAGTTTATAGGGTATTGCTGAGGCCTGGTAGGGACAAAGCTAAAACTTAGATCTTGTGACTCCTGAAGTGTACTTTCCACAACATCAAAGACCTGATATTATAATCATGTGCACAAGGAACAATTAAAAATAAGCAAGACATTTAATTAGAAAAAATCTGACTCATCCATAAAATAAAAACAACAGGTATTGTCTCTTTATAAGTTAATACATGCCGGTGTAGAAGACTATGAAAGTGGAGAAAGAATAACAAAATTTCCTTGGGACGCCTGGGTGGCTCAGTTGGTTAAGCAGCTGCCTTCGGCTCAGGTCATGATCCCAGTGTCCTGGGATCGAGTCCCGCATCAGGCTCCTTGCTCGGCGGGGAGCCTGCTTCTCCCTCTGACTCTGCCTGCCACTCTGTCTGCCTGTGCTCGCTCACTCTCTCTCTGACAAATAAATAAATAAAATCTTTAAAAAAA
>PISX010020580.1:0-35473 GCA_004024625.1 Mellivora capensis | reverse complement strand
CTGATATCCAGGATCTATAAAGAACTTCTCAAACTCAACACACACAAAACAGATAATCATGTCAAAAAATGGGCAGAAGACATGAACAGACACTTCTCCAATGAAGACATACAAATGGCTATCATCAAATGTTCATCATACATACAAATGTTCATCATCACTAGCCATCAGGGAGATTCAAATTAAAACCACATTGAGATACCACCTCACACCAGTTAGAATGGCCAAAATCAGCAAGACAGGAAACAACATGTGTTGGAGAGGATGTGGAGAAAGGGGAACCCTCTTACACTGTTGGTGAGAATGCAAGTTGGTGCAGCCACTTTGGAGAACAGTGTGGAGATTCCTCAAGAAATTAGAAATAGAGCTTCCCTATGACCCTGCAATTGCACTACTGGGTATTTACCCCAAAGATACAGATGTGGTGAAAAGAAGGGCCATCTGTACCCCAATGTTCACAGCAGCAATGGCCATGGTCGCCAAACTGTGGAAAGAACCAAGATGCCCTTCAAAGGACGAATAGAAAAGGAAGATGTGGTCCATATACACTATGGAGTATTATGCCTCCATCAGAAAGGATGAATACCCACTTTTGTATCAACATGGATGGGACTGGAAGAGATTATGCTGAGTGAAATAAGTCAAGCAGAGAGAGTCAATTATCATATGATTTCACTTATTTGCGGAGTATAACAAATAACACGGAGGACATGGGGAGATGGAGAGGAGAAGGGAGTTGAGGGAAATTGGAGGGGGAGATGAACCATGAGAGACTATGGACTCTGAAAAACAACCTGAGGGTTTTGAAGGGGCAGTGGGTGGGAGGTTGGGGGAGCCAGGTGGTGGGTATTATGGAGGGCACGCATTGCATGGAGCACTGGGTGTGGTGCAAAAACTATGAATTCTGTTACGCTGAAAATAACTTTTTAAAAAAGGGATGCCTGGGTAGCTCAGTTGGTTAAGCCGCTGCCTTCGGCTCAGGTCATGATCCCAGGGTCCTGGGATCGAGTGCTGCATCGGGCTCCTTGCTTGGCAGGAAGCCTGCTTCTCTCGCTCCCTCTGCCTGCCTCTCTGCCTGCTTGTGTGTACTCTCTCTATCTCTGGCAAATAAATAAAATCTTAAAAAAAAAGAAATTAAAAAAAAAAAACTGAATAAGAGAATCACTGCCGCTCTTTCCCACAGCCCTCCTTCTCCCCCAGGGCTTTGTGCTCCCACAAGGTCCAGGCGCCCTCTAATGGTCATAGTGGTTAAAAGGAGTCCCTCAAGTTCATCCAGAAACCTGCTTGGCTCAGTCCCCTTGAGGGACAGATAGGAGCCCTGAATCAGGCGTGGCCTCTCAGACCCTGTGGTACCTTCTGATAGTCACAAGTACTAAAGCCCAAAAAGGTAAAGATCAATCCAAATTCTTCTCAACTGATCATTAAAAAAGGAGCCAAAATAAAGTTTTGAAACATACATGAAAACATACATTATTTAGTAACTTCAGTAGAGAGGCTGAGGTCATGAAACTTTCATGCTCGAATCCCAAGAGCCATGAAAGGTGTGACCCCACAGGTGTAAGAGAATGTGACACTCGAGTGTTTCAACTGCCCACCTGATCTTTCATTCCCTCCCCCATACCCTACCAGAGGAGCCAGCCAGCCTCCCAAGCCCGACTTAGATGTGAGTCCAAGTCAGTGCTGAAAATGAAAAAGCTGTCTGTTCATGGGGCAAATCCAGAAAGTCCCATCATCTTTTGAAAAAAGAAAAGACAAGATATATATTCTTCATTTCCCATTTAAAATTAATTATCCAGTTCATTAAACACAGATGAATTATACATGTGTAGTTTCATCATTTAAAATCCCAAACCATAACTAAACAAAGCAAAATCACTCCTTCTGAAGTTATTTTAGACCCTGTATATCCAGGGTCGATTCTACAGATGACCAAACAGGATTGTTGTTTAACCATGAAGAATAATACCTGTGTTTGTGTCTGCCCCCAAACACACTAGTAATTGAGTTTTTTAAAACACTCCCTCCAAAAACACAGCACAAGAATCGAAAAAGGTGAAAGAATGAGAGAGATCACAGAGCAGGAAATGTGAATGTATCGGGATGATGGAAAGCAAACACAAGTGGGGTACCTAACACAATCAGAAGGGAGGAAGCTGGACTCCAGATGCCTAGGTAAGAGGACACTGATGTGAATCCCATGGACCCAGCAGTTTAGCCTGGAAGGGCTCAGGAACCAGAGTCATCTGGTTTGGAAGGTCAAGGTAGAGATGAGAATGTCTGTGGGCTCAAGCATCCCTTAGGATCTCTCATCCAGCCAGCAAACAAGAGAAAAAGAGGGTGGAGAATCACACATGAAAGACGATTATGGGCCAAGCCTGGAAGGAGCACACATAGCAGCCTGTACCCCACTGGCCAGAATATAGTCACACGGCCACACCTATCTGCAAGGGATGCTGGGAAAGTAGCCTGAAAAGTAATCTTTTTGTCCCAGAGAAAAGGAGAACAGTATTTGGTAATTACATAGCAATTTCTGCCACAGGTTGAAATTCTTCTTATTGATAGAGCAAGTTATAAAGTTCTCAATGTTCAGTTATACGGTGCTCACCGAACACTAGATCCTTTGTGGTCATAAACCATAACTCTCCTGGGGGCTAATGCTGTATGTTTCATAATAAATCCCACAGCGTTTGCATAGTGTTTACCCTGCACCAGGTGTGGTTTTAAGTTTTACACAGACGAACACATTTAATTCTCAAAACAACCTGTAAGATAAATATTATCATCATCCTCCCCATTTTACAGACAAGAAAAGTGAGGGATGGAGTGGCTTATAACTGGCCCTGATCAGTCAGCAACTAAATGGCAGAGCTGAGATCAGAAATCAGCCAATATGGTTCCAGAGTCTGCATAGCTCTTAACTTAAATTCTTCCACCCAAAATTGACTCTATATGGCATCAAGAGGAACATTCTTTGGGTGTCTCAAAGACGGGGAAAGAGGGGACGTCGTGTGTTTCTCAGGAGCTGTCCCAGTATTTGAGGCTCTGCATGGTGCAGCCTCTGTTTTCAATCTGGACCGTAACCAAGAAGCTCTGTCTCCTGCCATGAGGCATTTGCCAGCCCTCCCCACAATGACAGTGAGGGTGATGAAGATGCCAGGAGGCAGACTAAAGATCTCAGAGAGCATCAGCGCTGGAGGCTGTTCCTGGGACTGTGGTCAGCCTCTGGCATTGCGCAGGACACAGTGGAGGGAAGCCCCCTCCTTGGAAATGCCCTGGATCGAAGTGATCATAATCACGTCCTCACAGAGTGAAATTAAGGACTTGGCAGTCAGCGCTCCCTTGCACAATATAAGTGGGTGGCATTTACTGAGCATTTACTTTCCATCACAGTCACATGATGTTTCATGACTACTACCTCTCTATCGACAAATGGGATTTGCATCTACTAGGAACCTGTAATCCTCACCGTAACCCTATGAGATAGGAGGCCATCCTGCTATTATCGTGATCCCCATTTTAGAGATAAGGAGACTGGAATGTGGAGAAGTTAGGTAATTTACCCAAATGCATACAACTAGTAAGGAGCAGAGCAAGGATGTTAGCGTCCAAAGACTTCATGCTTTTGGGCAACAAGATGCATGAGCAGCATGACAAATGTAGGAGAGAATCGACAGGGCCTGGGAGGAGAGGAAGCTGAGACCGGACCACACTGAAACTACCTCCTTGGCTATGCATTTATGCTGCCTTTTTGGTGGGATGGAATCGGAGATGCAGGAAAACTCTCCTTATAGTCATGCATATATGTGTTTGCACTAATAATTACATCCACCAAGTCTTTTTGTAAATAAAATAAAATAATTTTATTTTGTAAATAAATAAAAAAATAAAAAAATTTTATTTTGTAAATAAAATAAAAGGATTTTATTTATTAATTTGAGAGCGAGACCACACAGAGGGAGAGTGAGAAGGAGAAGCAGACTCCCCACTGAGTCCCAACATGGGGCTCGATCCCGGACCCTGAGATCATGAACCAAGCCAAAGGCAGATGCCTAACCGACTGAGCCAACCAGGCGTCCCTACATCCACTACATCTTTCTACAATCCCTGTAAGGTCTCTCCAGTTGTGTGATTAATATCTGGACAGAGTGGACTAGACCACTGCAGCCAGGATTCTGGGGACCAGAGAGACAGACTGGATAAACACATCACCCCAAGAGGTTTTAACAAGTTTAACAAACAACTCCGAGTGTGCCTCATGTTTCTTATGCTGTCATATGATCACGAGTACATGCAAGTACATATTTATACATGTAAGGAAACGTGTGTATAATACTCACATGTAGATGAGCAAACATATACACATACCAGGTTCAAGTTTCATATGTTCCATCTATTACTTGGAAGACTTGGGGCAATTCTTTAATTCTCTCTGAAGCTCAGGTTTCTCCTCTGTGGACGAACACCTCTCTCGCAGGGCAGCTGTATGAAATGTACCTGAAATCTCTTTATAAATGGGAAAACTTGATTTAAGGCTGGGAGTTATTGTGTGTATGTGTATCTAAGTATAACACAGATTCTTTATTGGCCTGCTTGACATTTTTACCTTATTACCACCATACAAACCTCAAGTGAAATTTCCCCATCTCTACTCGTCTGCTCCTAGAAGCATACTCATCAGGGAATGACGCTAAGGCTATCCTTTGGTGGATGGTTGCATTATTTTGGATCCTTAAGAATGGTGCACTCTCGTTAAAAGGCATTAATAGTATAGACATTTGGCAGCATTGACAAGAAAAATCTGCCAAATGCCACCTCTACCAGGCCAACCTGCGGACCTGATGAAGCCACATCTTAATTAAAATTTGCCACCCAGGGATGCCTGGGTGGCTCAGTTGGTTGGACGACTGCCTTCGGCTCAGGTCATGATCCCGGAGACCTGGGATCGGGTCCCGCATCCGTCTCCCGGCTCCGCGGGGAGTCTGCTTCTCCCTCTGACCTTCTCCTCGCTCATGCTCTCTCACTGCCTCTCTCTCAAATAAATAAATAAAATCTTAAAAAAAAAAAATTTGCCACCCATCCCTACCCCCGGATTGAGTGCTACCTCCCGTGAAAGGCGGCCTGTCCAGGCACATTGCATAGGCAACAAGCAGCATGGAGTATACCTGAGGGCCCAGAATCTCCCCCGGTGGGAAAGCCCCAGATCAGAAGGTTATCTCAATGTCAGGGAAAGAGCACAAAAATGAGAACTTTGACTGCTCTCTTGGTTGCACTGACGTTGGGCAAGTCGGATCTTCACTGATCCTTGTTTCCCATCAGAATAATGAGGAAAAAATAGTATCACGCTGACAGCCCCTTGGGCTGGCCAAGAAAGGAGGGTTGGCACAGCCCAGAAAAGCACTTGGCAATCACTGGAGTTATAGATTATGACATAGTTAATCCTCGAGGGCCAGGTGTCTGACCAGAGAATCCCTGGGTCCACTTTCTTGGGGGCTTAGCAGCACGTCCGTCATGGCTGCGTAGCAAATGTAAGAATTGGCAGGTTGCTAAAGGGACGTGTGTTCTCACGTGCGGGAAGGGGCGGCAGCAAGGCCAAAGACAAAGAGGCCATTCTCCTACAGCCTGCAGGGGTGCCTGGCTGGGAAAGCCGGCAGAGAACTGGAGTAGAGCTCATCCCACTACAGGACTGGGGGACCGGGCTCCTGGCACCGTGCCCCAAGTGTTTACACCACACCGTCTCGTGCCACATTAGTATCACAGCTGCAGGGGCAGGAGGGATGAGTGAGATGGAGACATGGCCCCCTGACAAGCCATTTTCCTTCCTCGACTGGCTGAGACCAAGTCCAGCCAGGAAGCTGAGGCCCAGCCAGGAGGACCCCTGCCCATCTATGTGAAGTATGACCCATCAACAGCCCTGGGGCCTTTCCCCCTGGGGATATTTGAGAATATCCCCTTGGATAGGCTCTGACCATCCCCACCCTCCTGTGACCCCCGCCTTGGAAACACATCCCTGACCAGGTACCAGGTGGATGGGTATGTCTGTGTGTCTGTGCATGAGGATAGGCAGGATTAGGATGGAAAGCCTCGATGCAGCAACCATGCTGTCCAAGCCCAATTTAGGGTGACAAGTGTGAATATGAATATATAGCGAGCACGAGACAAGATTACTTGATATGAAGTCTATGATTATGGATTTCGAGGGATTGTGATTTTCCCACATGCTAAGCCCATTGAGGCCCAAAGCTATGGTAAGTGGATCAACACAGAAGAAGAGCTGCCCCCCTCCCCTATTGTAAGCTGTGTGACCTCAGACAAGCTCCTTAGCTTCTCTGAGCCTCAGAATGATCAGCAGCAAATGAGTAAAATAAGCCTAATTATGATGTGTCTGTCTCTGGACCGTTGTAGGATGAAGTGAGATGACACCTGTGAACATGACAGCAACTATTTTTGCTATGATTTCCAACTACCTAGTGATCTAAACTTGAATGAGTGGTTACTACTCTCTCTGGGGCTGTGCTTCCTAGGAAATGAAGGGACTGGACTTCTGAGAGTCCTTAGCACCATTAACATTCTCTGCCAGGACCCAAGAGAATGTATCAGCTTCTCACCGTTTCATTAAGCACCCACCTTGGGTGCTGCATGCTTCCCCTTTCCAAACGTGACCCCAGTCTCCCGACACACACACACCCTCCCTTTCCTCTTAAAAAGAATCTGCAGTTTTCCTGGAGAGTTAGCACAGCTGTATTCAGCAACTGTATGCAGCAAAAGCTGTGACCTCCAGGCATTGAGGAGAAATCGGGGGCTTTTGGCTTGGAACCCTTCTACAGGACGTAAGAAGGCTCAGCCATGCTCCCATCACCTACTCAGCTGCCCTAAGTAGGCGTAACTGCAGGTGGAAATGAGCAGACCTACACTGAGTAACAGATCTGTTATTCACCAGCTGCCAGACCCTGGAATCTTACCTCATTGTTATGAGCCAGCTTCCTCCTGCAACTATGGAGTTGTTACCCCACAGGGACGTTCTGAGGATTGAATGAAATCCTGTCAATCATGCATTGTTGTTGTCTATAGTAACGTCTTATTTTCCACTAAGTGTTACATTCTCATTACAACTACTGTGAGTGATCATAATGGGGAGTGATGTCAGCAGTCTCGATGGCCTTCATCCAACCTGGGGAGCCAGAAGCAACACCCCATTCAGGCACCGGATTTCTGCAGCCCTGAATTTAGATCTCAGATAGAAATAAACCCCCAGAGGCGCATGGATGGCTCAGTCAGTTAAGCATCTGCCTTCAGCTCAGGTCATGATCCTGGGGTTCTGGGATCAAGCCCTGCATCAAGGCTCCCAAGGGAGCCTGCTTCTCCCTCTCCTACCACCTTGTGCTCTTTCTCACTATCTCCCTCTCTCTCAAATAAATCAATTCCTTAAAAAAAGAAAAAAGAAAGAAACCCCCAAGCATTCTCGTCCTGCTTAAGCCATGGTTCATTAGTAATGAACAAGTTCATTGTTCATCAGTAATCATGGGTTCCTCTGTGGAGTTGGCGGGGGGGAGTAGAAAGCTTAGGCTCAGTTTTGTCCCCAAAAAGAGGGCCCTGGCTCTGCAAATTGTCCCAGGCTGCCCCCGTGGGAAGGGACAGTGGTGGCATCAGACCTCTGTGTCTGGGGACCGAGGTGGTGAATGAAACACCATCCACGAGCCAGTTCACAGTCTCGGAATGCACCTGGGTTGAGAATGGGCACAAAAGAGGGTTAAGAGAGCATCATCTGATGCAAAATAAGAAACCCTCCCTGGGCCACAGAGACTCGTTCCAGAGCCCCGAAGTCCCCGAGCACCAGTGTCACAAGCTTTTCCAGCAGCTTCACTCCACAAATGAGATACTGAGTTTACTCCAACCCATTTATGCTCAGGAGCAGCGAGATAAGAGAAAAAAACAAGATGCAAAACCTTTCCCTCTTTCCACGTGCCTCCATCCCGGCTTCTTGGAAATCTCCTGGGTTGATATTAACAAAAAAGAGAGAGGAAGGAAAATTTTCCACATAAAGACAATGAGAGGCCAAGAGGATTCGGATCCCCTTAGATCTTTACTCGGTGGCTGCCATGCATTGAGAGCTTTGTATGAAGATGTTTTTGAATATATTGTCTGATTCTCAACCTGTCAACAATCCAACAATGCCTACTTAGGGCAGCTGAGTAGGCACTGGGAGCCTGGGTGAGCCTTCTTACATCCTGTAGAAGGGTATCCTGTAGAAGCTATGGTCAGTCCCACGTGCTAGATGAGCAAATTCAGGTGAATGATGTAAAATCTGTGGCCAAAATCTATGGTCAGTCCCACTTTCTAGATGAGGAAATTAAGGTGAATGATGATGTAAAATGTGTGACCATGACCTGGCCTAAGGTCACACCGCTGCTAAGCCAAGGTTTAGATCCAGGACTTAATTCCTAATCATTAGGGGAGCTCCCAGGGAATGGATTAAAGAACCAGAACAGGGTAACAGCGAGTTCCTGAACATTTCTTCTGTCCCCCAATCCTTTAAAGAAATCCTGTTGAGCTATCTATTCTGAGCCACATGCTTTGAACGTACTTCCTTTAGTCCACATGCCACCAACTAGGAGGTCAATACTTTATTTACGGGGGGACCTGAGGCCCAGAGAGGGGAGAGGGCTCCCTAGCCCACGTCACCAAGGGGAGCTGGCCTTGGCATCTCCCTCCTGTGGCTCTGAGGTCGCTGCACTCCCTCCTGGTTCTGCAGTGTCCGGCCCAGGCAGCTCTCTGGCATTGGTTGTCTTCTCTCCCCCTTCCAGGGAAGATTCACCTTGTGTTCTGAAATGGGCTCCACGTGCACGGGCGTGCTGCTCTTGGCCTTGGCCATCACAGCCGTCGTCACCAATGTCCTACCGTACCTTCCCAGTGGGCAGGTGCTGGAGCCTGCCAAGATCACAGACGTGGTCTGGTTTTTCCACGGCTTCCTTGGAGCTGGACTCTTGGGAAGAATGAGGCTTAGCTACCTTGCCTCCTCTGAGTCACCAATCATCTCATCTTGGGCCCACTTTCCCCGGGCCCCCAGAACGTGGCTAGCTGTCTCCCTCCGTTCCCCACAACACATGACACATAAACACTCAGCACACAGTACTGCCAGCTTGTATTTCTGTGCTCCCCCTTGGGGCTGTGAGCCTCTCAAGGACACAGCCCCAGTCTCATTCACCTTTACCTTCTAAGCCCCCACCCAGCAGAATGCTGCCTTTGACTAGAGTTTAATATGAGCTTGTTAATTGCATGAGTGATACACTATAAAAAGCACAATAACCGACTACTTGTCAGGTTCATCAGGTTTCAACCTCCCATCGAGGCTTCCCTAGGCAAAATTATGGGGTTGGCCACCTTTTCCTGTAAAGGGACAGATAGTAAATATCTCCAGCTTTGCGGGCTGTGTGGTCCCTTGTTTCAACTACTCACCTCTGCCACCAAAGGGCAAAAGCAGCCACAAACAGTACATAAACAGGTGGGTGTGGCCATTGTTCCAATAAAACTATTCATAAAGACAGGTAACCTGCTGGATTTAGCCCACCACCTTCAGGTGCTGAGTAGGTGCTCAGCAAATGGACGGTTGCATACACAGGGCAGGAAGAACCCACAGGAAAGGGTGATCATCTCCCTTCCTATTTCTTGTCCCCACACAGTAGTATACGCAGTGACCATCTGTCCCCCCGCCCTTCTCCACCCCATGCTGGCAGAGGCTGGGCCATCTTGCCCAGAAGCGCATTTAAATCAGCAATACCTGGGCAAAGCTTGTTTCTGTCTCAGCTCAGAGCCCTTCCTGAGAGGCAACACGGACCTCCCTGAGCCTCAGTCAAAGTGCAAGAACGTGAAATGAGAACACACTGAGGGCATCCCGCACATACCTGGCAGCCAGTAACGTGTCCTCTTTCCCAGCGCAGGTTACCAGCTCCTCCACCAACCAGCACCAGCCCAGCACCTTCTGCTGCCTGGCCCCCACCTTGCTTACTCCCACAGGACATTCATCCGCTCCACCATCAAGCAAATGCAGAACTCCCCTTGGCCTCGCTCTCCTCCTCCCCTATCTAGAAACATCAGCGCCCACCTTCTCTCAAGATCCTAAAGAGCAAATGCTGAAATTGCTTAAGGGATTCGAGCCAAGCAGCTAGAGGGAATTTAGGTTCCATAATAGCAGGATCTCAGAACTTGATTGGGAGAAGGTGGCCCAGAGGGAAAACATTGCCCAGTCCTCATGAACGCAGAGTGGAGCCTGACTCAGTCCCTCTTCCTCCTCTTTCTTTCTTTCTCTTTCCCCCTTTTCTTTCTCCCCTCACCCCCTTCTTTTGGTGTTCAGTCAGTCTTCAAGGTCCGTTCTTGGCTAGCTCTAAGGCAGCGCAGGCAGCGGCCCTGGTTGGAGAGAGGAGGGTGCGTTGGTGCCATCTTGAAAGGTGGAGCAGGCAGGGCCTGAAGACTGATGGTGGTGAGGGGAGGGAGCAGTCCCAGTCGGCTCCAGCGTTCTGGCCCGGGCACTTGGGGACACGGAGGGGGCATTCGCCGAGGCAGGGACCTCAGGGATGCAGCCTGGAGGGAGACAGAGGTTCCCCATCCCCTGAGGGATCAGAGGAAGCCCAAGAGAGAAGCAAGATGGAGAACCATGACAGAGAGGTGATGGGGAACCCCAGGGGCAGAGGGTCACCCAGGTTCGTGAACGGGATGAGAGGAGAAAGGAGGCCAGGTCAAAATCTCAGTCTGCGCTGCAAATTAAAAGGCACGAAGGAGGAGGAAAGCGTGGGAAGGAGATTGAGAAAGAACACCTGGAAAGTTCGGGCGAAGGTGAAAAGAGGTAAGTGAGAAAAGCAGAGAACATTTCAATGAGTGAGGAGTCACAGTGCCCACTGCCGCAGAAGGGACAGGGGCTGGGCCCGGCCAAGCATCTGGGGCACGGGTTTTGGCTGGAGCGGTCCTGGGGCTGGGAGGGCTCCAGATTGCAGAGGGCTCAAGAATGAGTGCCAGTGAGGAGCTGGGCTCTGAACGGGGGGAAGAAAGGGCAGGAGGCCTAGCTGCCTTCCTGCTTGTAGGAACAAGCTCTCAAAGCCACAGGGGACACACTGCACACAGTAAGAAACACAAGTGAGTAAGAAACTCACTTAGCGCCAGCTCCAAGCAGAACGTGATTGAAGGATCTGTAGGAGATCGACCAGGATGCATGGTTTCTGCCCTTGAGCAATAATTGTAACAGGCATTTGCACGAAGCTTTAAGCAAACAACTTCATTTCCTTCCTGCAGAACTTTGCAAAGTGGGAATCACCCTCCCCTCCTTCTGGGTGAAGAAATGAGGTCTAGGCTGATTAAGTCACGTGACCCCAGCCACACAGCTGACACGGGGCAGAAATGGGGCTCCAACACCCGTCTGAGTCCAGAATCTGTCATCTCTCGATCTCTCACCACCCGCTGCGTCCGCGCACCTGCAACACAGGACACGGAGAAGGATGGCATGCATGGGGCTATGGCAGCAGGGGCCGTGCTCCACGTCACGTCCCGGGTGAACAGGACATGGAGGCAGCTGGAGGGCTGCTCCAGACTCTGCTGCTTTTTAGATGAGACACAGAAACGGGGCCATGTGAGTCAGAGCCGCACCCCACACCCTCCCCACCAGGTAGACAGCCTCTCTGGGGGCTGCCTTCCTCCTGCAGTCAGCCACAGCCGTACTGGACTGGACTGGACAAGTACTCGTCCAGTGACATGTCATCTCCTTGGTAGGGAAGGCCCCCGCAGCCTCCCCCTACTGTCGCTGGAAGGCAGCCTCACGACATCAGCAAGGCTGTCATCTCAGAAAGCCAATGCCAAGAATAAAAACTCTCTATTTGCATGGTGCCTCGGACTAACCCAGAACTGGGCATCTGGGATGAGCGGACCCTGACTTGGGTACTCTGGGGACTGAGAAACAGCATTTTTAAAAATTTATTTATATTTCTTGTGACCAGAGGTTGTTTTCCAACAATATCATCTGCAGACGTGTCAAGACCTTTAGGAGGGACAGCTTCAGACCAGTCCGTGGTGTGGTTTGGGATCACTCGGGGGCCTGACTGGGAGGAGAGGGACTGCCATGCGTGGGGGTCTGCCTGACCCCACGGAGATGGGGTTCTTATGCTCCTTCAGGCCAAGGGAGATGGACAAACACACAAATAATGAATAAACTCACCCCATGGGGTGAGTCCCTGCTGCAACGGAGCCCAGGGTCTGCAGAAGAGGGAATAGTTTACCTTTGGGAACTAGGAGAGTCATTCCAGAGAAGAAGATGTCTGCGCTGTTGCACAGAATGAGCAGGTGTTTGTGATGATGCGAAGGCCATGGTGCCGTAATGCAGACAAAGGCAAAACCCTGCATGACTTGTACACCAGGCTGACGAGTTGCTTCTCTCCCTTGAAACCTTCACCCACAAGCGTTTCTTGAGCACCTACTATGTGCTAGCACTGTTCTAGGTGTGAGGGACACAGCAGTGGGGGAAAAAGTCAACAAAATTCCTGCTTTCCTAGCACTTAGTGGGGAAGAGAGAAACCACAAATGACCCACTGTAACATAATGTCAGGTGGAGAGGGCTCGGAAGGAAATAGAGGGAAGAAAAGAAGGCACAATGCTATGTGAGGAGGTGGCATTTGAGCAGCCTCTTGGAGGAAGAGAAGAATAAGCCATGTGATATATGGGGGGGAGCATTCCATGCAGAGGGAATAGCATGTTCTATGGCCCTGAACTGGGAATATGCTAGAGAGTTCCAGAATCACTAAGAAAACCAGGGTAGCTAGAGCCACGTCAAAAAGGTTTAGGAGAGAGGAAGGGAAATGAGGTCAGAGAGAGGAAAAAGTGAAGTTGAAAGCAGGACAGAAGCATGACCAGGTCCATCCAGCTATGACCATCTAGCCTGAAGCCATCCCTGTGTTCTGACCCCTACCTTGGAGCCTGGCTTGCTCTAAGTACCAGGCCGTGCTCCCCAGAAGGTGCTCAGAGAGACTCAGCACACACATCTTCCAAGATGATTCCCACAGTTCCTATGTGTCGGCCCCAAACATGTACCCTCACCACACAGTCTCCCGCTGGTCCTCCCATTTTACTCAGGGGAACTTTGGGTTCCCCCAAAGGCCCAACATAAGAACAGAAATAATTCCTGATGTCAGAAGAGTCATGAGAACTAGGACAAGTAGTTCACAAAAGGGAGAGTGTTGGACTACCTTACAGGATACAAGTGCACAGGGACCTGAGGCCCAAAGCTGTCCACAGTTCCCCCTATGCCCTGCCACCAGGACAGCCTGGGGTCCTGGCCTAGCTTTTCCTACCTGGAAGGTTCTCATCAGCTCTCTATCCCAGCACTGCGTTACCTAGAGTTGACTTGAAAATCTGAGGTTTTTGTGATTATATGCCATTTAAAGAAATATGTTCATTGAATAAGTGAGAAGCACACACGCTCATTATACCCATCAAGATTTTCCTGAAATTTTTAATATGCTTTATTCATGCCATAAAACAGTTCAGGGCACACAGTCATTCAATAATTTGCATGAGGTCTGCAGGAAGCAGCAGCAGTTCTGATCTTCAAATATTCCTCTCCTCTGGGGGTTAAGAATACAACTATGCAACTTGATTTCTATCGTTGTTGGGGGGGAAAGAAAATGAGGTAGAATATCAGGAGGGGAAAAGGAAAGAGCGGACCAGTGGGCCCCTAATAACTTTACCTTCTCAGCCCCCAGAGAAGAAAAAGACTCCCATAGTAAACTTTTTTTTTTAAGATTTTATTTATTGGGACACCTGGGGGGTGGCTCAGTGGGTTAAGCTTCTGCCTTCAGCTCAGGTCATGATCCCAAGGTCCTGGGATCGAGCCCCGCATTGGGCTCTCTTCCCAGCGGGGAGCCTGCTTCCCCCTCTCTCTCTGCCTGCCTCTCTGCCTGCTTGTGATCTCTCTTTGTCTCTCTCAGAGAGATCATCTTTAAAAAAAAAAGATTTTATTTATTTGCGAGAGAGAGAGAGAGCACAAACTGGATGAACAACAGGCAGAGGGAGAAGCAGGCTTCCTGCTGAGCAGGGAGCCCGATGCGGGACTCGATCCCAGGACCTTGGGATCATGACCTGAGCCGAAGGCAGACACTTAACCATCTGACCCACCCAGGTGTCCCCACAGTAAGCTTTCTAATCAAAAGGAAAAACAAATGCTTCCTGTTTAAGACAACTTGGAACTGAATCTTTGAACCGGAAAGAATCTTAGATGTCAATATTTTAATCCCTCTTCTTTTATAGATTAAAAATGAAGAGCCAAGGGGGCGCCTGGGTGGCTCAGTGGGTTAAAGCCTCTGCCTTCGGCTCAGGTCATGATCCCAGGGTCTTGGGATCGAGCCCCGCATTGGGCTCTCTGCTCAGCAGGGAGCCTGCCTCCTCCTCTCTCTATGCCTGTCTCTCTGCCTACTTGTGATCTCTGTCTGTCAAATAAATAAATAAAATCTTAAAAAAAAAAAAATAAAGAGCCAAGAGAAGGTCACTTTGATCCAGCCTGCAGAGCTAGTGTATGGCACGGCAAGGACAGAATGCAGGTCTCTGGGCTGAACTTTAAAGGATGCCCAGGACAAACTTGACAGTGACCATTCAGACAGCAGTTCCTCATTGGGGTCAGTTCTGGTCAAGGTCTGACATCCAGCATCCCAGATCAGGACCTCCATTTCATCTGGGCCCAAAGGGAGACCTCTCAGGAACCAAGAACAATTTTTACCAAACTCACCAAAGCTTGACTGCTAAATCAGAGTGTCAGGGTATTTATCTCAAGGAGAAATGTTCCTGCCAGGAAAAGGTTGGTGGGGAAAGCCAGACTTTCTCTCCTGTCTCTGTGGGAAGTGGCATGCAGGGCAGGGGGAGCCAGAGAGAGTGGAGTTTGAAACTATGCTCCATGGCAGGCCAGCTGTGCGACCCTAGCAAGGCACTTTGACTCTCTGAATCTCAGAGGCTCCCTCTGGAAAATGGGGATATCAGCAGTAGCCCCCTCCTGGGGAATGATGGGCACCGCCTGATATCACAGAGAGTGCCTAGTCCCAAGCCTGGCTCATGGCTGTGCTTAGTCAACGGAGGGCAGCTGGGAGAGAACGAGAGTGAGGGGCTCTCGAACCATCTCTGTACCTGGTGCATGAAAGAGAGGGAGCTGATAAGAACGCAAACTCCACATGCTTTTCTCCAGCACAGTGGACACATACCACCCAATCCTAACACTAGGGTTCTCCTTGTGCTAGATGCCATGTTGGCATCCCACTGAGCAGGGAGCCTGATGCGGGGCTCGATCCCAGGACTCTGGGATCACGACCTGAGCTCAAGGCAGACGCTTAACTCACTGGGCCATCCAGGTGCCCCAAGACACATTTTCTGACTTAAAATGACCTGCTTGGTTGTGAGCTTGCAGCCCCCCACCTTGGACAATCATGTGAAAGAACACACTTGGGGAGGGACTGATCATCATTAGCATGGACCGAATACCAACCATTCATTCCCCGGGGGACAACTTCCCAGACGCTTGCAACAGCAAACACATTCACCAAGCCTCCCTCAGGGTGAGGCGAATTTTTTCATAGAGTTTAATTTCATCCATTATGCATTTATTTCTTGTTCCTGACCCACGGCCCTATCAGGCCTGGGGTGCACTTTCTCTCTCCCCGCACCGCCAGAAGAAACATGGGGAAAGTCATCACAGGATTTACCTCCATATCACAAGGTCCGGAATCTGTGGAGGCAGGTGCTGACCCAAAGCTCCGTTCCTCCAGCAGGAAGCAGGAGGCGGTGTGCTCAGCACGATAGGACAGATTCGCAGGTGCAAGGGCAGGAATGACCCATTTTGCCTGGAAGGGGTCATGGAAAACTACAAAGAGGAGATGTATAGTTTTCCCACAGCCTCTATAACAAATGACCACAAACCCGGTGGCTGAAGACATCAGAAATGTATTCTCACGCCATTCTGGAGCCCAGAGGCCCTAAGTGAATGTGTTGGCGGGGCCCCCTGTTCTGGGCTCTGGGGGAAAACCCATTGCCTGCCCCTTCCAGCTTCTGGTGGCTGTTGGCATTCTTCAGCTCGTGAACACGCCACCCCAATCTCTGCCCCCCATCCCCACTTGGCTTTCTCCTCTCTCAAATCTCCTCAAGGCTCCTTCTGCCTCCCTTATAAGGACACACATTATTGTATTGAGGGCCCACCCAGAGAAACCCTCCTCCTAAGGAGGAGGATAAAATCCTCCTCCTAAGATCCCAACTGAATCCTGTCTTTTGTCACAAAAGGTGATATTGACAGGTTACAGGATTAAGAAGTGAACATATCTTTGGGTAGGGGGCGGTCATTGTTCAGTCTACGACAGGAGACATTTGAACTGGACCTTTGAGGGTCCAGTTTACCTCATGGCAAAGGGTGAAGGGCATATTCCAAGGCCCAGAGGCAGGGAAGTCCTGGCCCTATACTAGGAGCCCGGAAGCCGGTGCACTGGGAGGTCTTGATGCTGGGGAGGTGAGGCTCTGGTGGCCGGGCAAGACCCCATCAGGAAGGGCTCAAGTACAACCTTCTGGGCCAATGTTGTCTCCTGCAGGCAATGAATGTTTATTCTCCCACCACACCCACTCTGGAAGGGCTTATTTCCAGGCTGTGTGCTTTCTCTCTTCCAAAGGATAGGCTATCGACCGATGTCCAGTACTTCTAATACTCTCCTTGTGAAGCACAGTGATGTACGGGCGGGCGCCTGGCTGGCTCAGTTGGTTAAGCATCCAACTTCTGATTTTGGCTCAGGTCATGATCTTGGAGTCGGGAGATCGGGGGATCGGGCTCTGTGCTGAGCGTGGAGCCTGATTGAGATTCTCTCTCCCTCTGCCCCTCCCCACTCTCTCGCGCTCTCTCTCTCTCTCTCTCTCAGAAAAATTAAACAAACAAAAAGCACAGGGATATTTGGCAAGCTCTAGCCAACAGAGATGGGGCTGCTGCAGGAGATCCCAGGAAAAACGAGCCTGGAGAGAGGGTGTGGAGAGAGCCATTTGCACTAGCTCTGGAAGACCAGCCTGCTGGGGTTAGTCGGCTGTTTCCATCTGTCATCCGGGAGTAAGTCCAGGACCGTCCTGTCCTCTAGCTTTCTTATTTCCCCGGTAGCCAATGGAGTAGCGCATCACCAAACTGAGATTCAGGCGAGAAGGGGCATTGGAGATCTTACTCCCAAAACACTTCCGCGGATCCACTCCCGCGTGGCCCCCTTGAAGGACAGAGACGGACACTCCAAGTTCATCTGTTATGCATTTATTATTTCCTGTTCCTGACTTACAGCCCTCTTACACCGCTGCTCTTTGTCCTCCGCAGCACTGCCTACAGAAAGGTGTGGAAATATCCTTACGAATTGTGCAAACTTGTTTCCGTTTGACAACGAGGAAAGGGAAAGCCCAAAGAGGCTGAGCGGCCTGCCCAGATTTACATGGCTTTAGTTTGAGATCCAGAAAGGAAGTTTAGGATGATTTTGCCAACCTCGGGAAGAGTATAATCTCCTCTCTTCAGTACCAGGCCCACAACTGACTGTCTGTGTACCCCCAGACGCCTGACACACACACAGTTGGCTCTCAGGTCAGGTGCCTCCGAAGGAAGGCAGGACTGGCCAAGGTGAGGCTCAGTCTCTGTCGCCTGACTCCGGGGATGGTTCTATCTCTCTTCCACGTGCATAATTGCTCCCCAATGTCCCTGATCATAGCCAGCTGTTCATCGCCCTTACGATTCTAATTCATACACCACATCACTTCTCTTTTCTGCTCCAAAGCCCCCTCTCCTGTCTCTTGCGGCCGCCAGTCAGACCCTCCCCACATCCTTAGCCCTCGCATTGTCTGAGAACCCTTTCCAAGGGGCTCCCCGAGCCCTTCCATTCAACCCCAGCTGTCCCCCTCCCTTGGGCCCTGGGGTAGGAAAGACACAAGGTGGATGTGTCGGGAACAAAAGTTCATGCTTTGAAGCAAATCCATCCCTCACCTCTGCCCCAATTCATTAAGGCACTAATAGGCCGGAAGGTCGCCTCCCCTTGACAGTGGCGTCACCGCCGCACTCACCACCCGTCCAGTCAACATGTATTTATGGAGTTTGTACACAGTAAAGCCCTGTGTTGGTCACTGACTCAGCCATTAGAAAAACAAGTACTCATTTACTCGCCCAATCATACAACAAACATTTGCTGAACATCCACCACCGATAGGTTTCATTTAGAGCTGACTGACCGCTTCGTCTGCGAAGGAGTGTGGGGCCTCGTCCAGAGCTAGTGGGGAAGAGTGCGGAGATCGGTTACTGATGCCTGCCATGGGCACAGACAAGCAGACAGGCAGCACTCCCCATGCCTGCTCCGGGCAGTGGGTAGGCACCATGGCGGTTCAATGGTGTATCAGTCATGGTTCCAGCTCACGAGTTTGTAGCGCATGATTTCATTCTTTAGAACTGCAGTGGGGGAAGGTGAATGGACAGAGGGCTTCTCAGCTGTAGTACTCCATTCTCTGTGCACTTGGGAAGCAAAAGAAAAACACCTGCCTGGTCTGGGATCTACAAGAGAAGATTCAGATCATCTTTAATTTACCAGGAAGCTCAGAGGATGCGTATTTGGAAAGCAATAACACCTCCCTCTCCCCATTACTCTGTTCTATCGCAGATGCTATTCCCTGTGGTTCCGGCCAAGCAGGGCACTATGGTGACTGTATATAGTGTGGTCATTTCTTCATTGGGTTTGCTCAGTGGCCCCTTCTGTGGACACAGGCAGTGGAAACTACACCTACCCCTTCAGGAATAACACCCTGGAGAGAGTAGCCTTCATGGCCTTGTGTCAGTGTCCAACATCTGAAGATGATAACAGCTGATGACCACAAAGAGGGAGTGCTCTCAATATTGACTATCCTACAATGTGGCCAGCTACCTCCATTCACACCCAGTGTCTTGTTCCTCTCTCCACACCTGCTCCCAAAGCAACAGTATCTGGGAAGCAGTTTGCCAAGGCAAGGAGCGCTAGTGTGGCTGAGGAATTAAGCCATCCATCTACAGTATTCAACGCAATATCTTGACTTCATTAGCCCTAATTGTTGAACTCAATTGAGTATGTGCTGAGGACCTGCTTAGTACTAGCTAGGCACTGTCATGAGAGAAGAGAGTACAAGAGTAGAAAAGAGTACAAAGGAAAGAGAAAACAACTTGGCAAGGAGCTCACAATCTAATTGGGGAGATAATTACCACACTTGGGGTTGCACAGATATCCTGACATGGCTGGGTCCTGTGATGCACATTTATTTTCCTAAAGGAATAAGAAACCCAGCACCAATGATCAAGAGAGACCCTGCCTCTCTTCTCATTTTGTGTTGTCTCCCTAGCAGATCTCAGCTGTCCCCAGGGCTTTGAGAACCATCCAATATACATATGTAAATAATCCCAATATGTTTATCTCTAGCCTGGATCTTCTGAATTCTTAACCCAAATATCTAATTACCTTCTTGAAATTTCATCTTGAAACATCTCACAGCATTTCAGTATTAATACGTCCAAAACCAAAACCTTGATGGTCCCCTACAAATCTCTCTCGGCCATTCCCAGCCCATTAGATGGCACCTAGAGCCTGTGAGTCATCTTTATTCTTCTCCTTTCTTACTTTCCCCGTTAAGTCCACCACCAAGTCCTGCCAATCCTCCCTCCACAGTATATCTTGAATTGGCCACTGCTCTTCACCTGGACTGCCATCACCAGCTTCTGAATCCTATCCAGTACCCTTTGCCTCCAACAAGTATCCCACTTCCATTTTGCCCTTCAATCCTTTGCCATACATTTGTCCAAGGGGTTTTTTGAAGTGGAAAGGTGCTGGTAAGGCCATGGCATCATTACATTTAAGAAATGTGTGATCTCGGGGCGCCTGGGTGGCTCAGTTGGTTAAGCGACTGCCTTCAGCTCAGGTCACAATCCTGGAGTCGCGGGATTGAGTCCCGCGTCGGGCTCCCAGCTCCACGGGGAGTCTGCTTCTTCCTCTGACCTTCTCACCTCTCATGCTCTCTCTCACTGTCTCTCTCTCAAATAAATAAATAAAATAAAATAAAAAAGAAATGTGCGATCTCATTGGAAAGTATATAGAAATGGATATGGGTATATGGGTAAAAGTGGAGATAGAGACAGAGATATCAAATAATACGTCATTCTGTGAAATATGGCCTGAAAACCTATTCCATGTCCCTCTGTCCAACCCATACTCTCTGATTCCCAATTTCCCTTACGATTTTTGCTTACACACTTTTTCTTCCTATAGTTCACTACTCTCCTCTCTGACACTGCTCCATCAAGGCCAGGTGACTCCAGCTTTCCCTCTGAGGTCTTCTCCAGTTACTCTAGACCCCTCAGGTCTCCCCTTTCCAAGATAATGATTATGATGTAACTAAAATATGCTGCCTATAATATGGCAGGCATTGTGCTAACACCTTATCTGATCTTCCAAACATGCTATGGCATTGATGCTATCATCAACCCATTTTTCGTATGAAAAGAATCTGATGTATGGCAACATTTAGGAAACTTCTTAGTTAGGGGGCTGGAATTGGGACCTAGGTCCATGGGACTTTGAAGCCCAGGCTCTTCTCCCCTCCTAATGGCCCCTAAGATCCATAAAGCAGTTAAGACCTCATATCACACAATTTCTCTCTTCTCCATATGCTCTCTTGTGTGGCTATATCTGTACCTACAATGCCCTCCTGAAAAGTGCTAATAGGGAAAGATGGTGTGTTCAACCCTCCGACCAATGGGCAATAATAAATCTGCTGTCTTTAGGAAGATAAGAACAACGAAGACCCGTAAGCCTGGTATGCACTTGTGTTTAGACTCATGCTTCTGCATACTTGTAGGTAGGAGCTCCCTCCCTTTATTATCTCTCAAGGTCAGGCTAACATTCTCCTCTATCCTGCAGGAACAGCTACTTATTCAACCAGCCCACCTGGGCCACGAGCCAAGAGCCTGAGCATATCGTCCTCTGGAACGTGGTCTTGCTTTTCATTCTCTTGGGCACTGGGGTAGATGAAGCTGTGCTCATTGCCTTATCCAAGTTGTCAGTGGACTCTGTGACATCTTCTGTGGTACATGTGTCAGAAAAGGACAGATCGGTGCTTCTAGAACCCAGGCATTTTCAAGTCATTTCCCCCTGATCTGTTTGCTCTCCTCCTACTCCAACCCCA
Source organism: Mellivora capensis (assembly GCA_004024625.1). Lineage (NCBI taxonomy): Eukaryota > Metazoa > Chordata > Mammalia > Carnivora > Mustelidae > Mellivora > Mellivora capensis. The sequence continues at coordinate 14,263 of PISX010020580.1, read as the reverse complement.
ACGCTCTCAGAAGTAAGCCAGTAAAATGCCTTTTGAAACACAGAACTTCATCTAACACTTTGGGCTTGATTTTCTTCTAGGTGAACATCACTGGCTTCTAACCTAAGAACTCATAACTGATTGGCGCATGAAGGAGTCTTCCTCAGGTTCAGAAGAACTGGATTTGGTGAACGTCATCCCCAGAGTTCTGAGGAGCTGAGGAAAAAAACCCAACTTTCTTTCCAGGGTAGATTTTTATAAAAATCGGTTTGAAAACTTGAAAACTGTTTTTGAAAACTTGATCTTCTTTGTTAGAATCAACATTGTCATTTCCCCCAAATGACCTCTAAGAATGCTATAAGCTGTCATAAGGCCAAATAATAATAGAATAATAATAAATGATAAGTTAAAAGGAGGTGTTTAGTATACTCATTTCTATATCCCAGGTTCTGTGTTAAGCACTTTATCTACATTATTTCAATTAATCCTGTAAAGCAAGTGGCATTAGAACACCACCTTGAGGTGCACCTGGGTGGCTCAGTGGGTTAAAGCCTCTGCCTTCAGCTCAGGTCATGATCCCAGGGTCCTGGGATCGAGCCCCGCATCGGGCTCTCTGCTCAGTGGGGAGTCTGCCTCCCTTCCTCTCTCTCTGCCTGCCTCTCTGCCTACTTGTGATGTCTGTCTGTCAAATAAATAAATAAAATCTTAAAAAAAAAAAAAGAACACCACCTTGAGATGAGGAAACAGGCTCAGAGAGGTTCAGTTACTAAAAGTCAATGAATCTAAGTTTTGAATTTGAGCCTGATGTCAACATTTATATTCTTGACCATGCTCCAGTGGTTCTCAGACTTTATTGCTTACACGCTAGTTCCATGGATCATCATAGGTATTATTCATTCACAAAATAAGGGGTGTGGAGGACTCTTTTGGCAAGTTAATTTGAGATACACTGGATTAAACAAAGTTTAATAGGTTTCTTCACTACAGGACTTGTCAAAACCTTTACAAAGCCAGTATAAAATACTGCTAATCTCCAGAAAGAGCATAGCAAACACATAATTGCCCAGTCTTTGACCACAAAACCCTTTTCTCCTATGGTGCTAATACCTCATGGAGCACACTTTGAGAAACACTGCATAACTCAGTGATGAGGTAGAACCTATCCCACTTAACCCATGCGAATCCAAGAGACTTCTAATCCACCAGAAAAGCAGAAAAATATAGGATGAAACAGGTTAAAGACCACTCACCTGTGCTTTAAAGAAAGAAAGAAAGAAATGAAGAAAGAAAGAAAAAGAAAGAGAGAAAAATAAAGGAAGGAAGGAAGAAAGAGAGAGAGAAGGAAAGAGAAAAAGAAAAGAAAAAGTTTTCCGGTAGTATCTGGAATCAGAAGTTTTCTTTTCAGGTTTCTTTACTGTCATTGCAACACACATCTTTGAGAACCCAGTCTACCGCACAAGCTATGACAATTACCGAAGAGGCGTCAGACAGGGTCTCTGCCTTATATAAGCTTGCCAACTAATGGATCCTGCCTAGTTGATTGCTTCCATAGAAGATATCTAGGACCTCTGCCAGTTCAAATGACATTTTTGTACGCATTAGAAAAAAGGTAGAGGATACAGCTTGGTAATGATAAATTTTAAAAGGCACCTTCTCGAGACGCTTGGGTGGCTCAGTTGGTTGAGCGGCTGCCTTCAGCTTGGGTCATGATCCCATCGTCCTGTGATCGAGTCCCTCATCAGGCTCCTTGCTCAGCGGGGAGTCTGCTTCTCCCTCTGCCTCTGCCTGCCACTCTGTCTGCCTGTGCTCGCTCTCTCTGACAAATAAATAAATAAATAATAAAAGGCACCTTCTCGGGTGCCTGGGTGGGTCAGTTGGTTGGGTGACTGCCTTCAGCTCAGGTTATGATCCGGGAGTCCCGGGATCGAGTCCCGCATGGGGCTCCCAGCTCCATGGGAAGTCTGCTTCTCCCTCTGACCCTCTCCCCTCTCATGTTCTCTCTCACTCTCTCTCTCAAATAAATAAATAAATAAAATCTTTTTTTTTAAAAAGGGCACCTTCTCACCCAGTTTGATGCAGCCTGTAGGGGTTGAGTATTACCACCTCCCACCCCCAAAAACTTCATGTTTAACAGAAACCTCAGAGTGTGACTTTATTTGGAAATAGGGTCTTTGTAGGGTGCTTGGTTGGGTCAGTGCATTAAGCGTCTGCCTTCAGCTCAGGTCATGATCCCAGGGTCCTGGGATCCAGCCCTGCGTAGGGCTCCCTGCTCAGGGGAGAGTCTGCTTCTCCATCTCCCTTTACTGCTCCTCCTGCTTGTGCTCTTTCTCTCTCTGTCAAATAAATAAATAAAATCTTTTTAAAAAGAAGGAAAGGAAGGAAGAAAACAGAGTCTTCGTAAGCATAGTTAAGAAGTGGTCATCCTGGGTTAGGGTGGGACTTGGGCCACACGCCCTTTTTTCCCTCACCTCATCTCGCGGAAACGCAGCCTTGGGCAGAAGCAACCTGCTCAATGGAACAGGGCGACCCCACTGCTGTCACAAGCACGCAGCTGCCCTGCTAATGAGGGCTGCTTCTTCAGCTCCCCCTTATCAGGCCCGCTGCCACAAATCCAGACCCACAACCCCCAGACTCTAGATGGACCAAGTACCCAATGGTGAGCCCAGCCCCGCACTGGCACCCAATTGCTCCCTCCACCCTGACAGCACTGTGAGCTGGTCACCCCGTAAGGAAGTTGGGCTGAAGAAGGGCAAGTCTTTAGGACCGTCGGCCCCCCAGTTAGAATGGCTCAATAGGCTCCAAGTACTATTTCCCTGGGAGGCAAAAAAAAAAAAAAAAGGCGCCAAAGCTGACTTTTATTAGCTTTTCCTCATTGAAACACACTCTTGGCAAATTCATGGATTTGGAGCAAGGGAGGAGAAAAGTGTTTTACCTCTGGCAAAAGTCCCTCTTGTGGCTCTTCCTTTGGTGAGTAAAAGGAACTCACTGTTAAAGACACCGAAGTACAAATGTTCTGTGGCCAGTAAAATGGGCGGAGGGGGCACTGAGCCGCCCTGGGGCGGCCCCCGCTCATAAAGGCGGCAGGGCTCTGCTAACCCCCTTGGGAAGGGCTTCGGAGGGCCGGAAGGGCGCCTCCAACGTTTTAAGTGTGGAGCCAAGCCACTTAAAAAAAAGTGTTTATTGCCTATTGCCGAATAGAAAATAACTCTGAAATTAAGTAGATTTTCAGGGCTGACCTAGGTCTAGTCTTTAGCTACTCCACAATTATTTCCTGAATTCTTACCAGGTGCCGAGGCAAAAATGCCTGGAGAAAGGAGGCATGGAAGGGCTCTCGGTTCTGGAAGAAAGGGTCTAAGTGGAGGGAAAATCTCACTGTGCAGCTACCCAGAAGAGCTGCAGAAAAGGGGGAGTTTGTAATTTCCACTTTAATCTGTCTTCGAGCATGTCTCAGCTTTTAAAATTCCTTCCTCTCCCAGGAGAAACCAATGTTTTCCAGACCACCGTGGACTGATTTCTCAAACTCATCTTCTGGACACTTAGAATTGTTTTTCCTTCAGGGTACAACAATGTTTTTAGAATACGATACACATATTATTGGGAGGAAGAAAAGAGCTCTCCATAAGTGAGCTCAGAAATTCCTCCCACTTTACTCTTGACACCTGGCTAGAGTGTAAAAATTTTCCCATTTTCCAGAATAAGCAAGGAAAACTGTTGTAATTATAAAATCTGAGAAAAAAAATTGAGTTTACCACTTGAGAAACCTTCTAGAGGACTCCTCTGTCTGCCATGTCTGCTGAAATGCTTTTGCAGTCCTAACCCTGACTTGAGAGAAACTTCAGGAGTCAAGGTTCAGGGACAAAACCAACGCACAGTGTTTCTTCCAAGTCAAATGGGAGGAAATAACTTTAACACAGAGAGACGCACAGTTGGGTGTGTGTGTTACAAAGAGGGGCTGGGAATGAAGCTAACCTAAGTCACTTGAGAAAATTTGGAAAAGATTGTTTTGCCTGGAAACTGTAAGGCTAATGACCAAGGGAATTGTCCCATACACTGTATTCTGAAGTTGTTTCTTAGAGAGGTAGGAATGAACAATTATGAATCTGCTCTGCATGTATCCTGGGGTTGGATGGTGGGTTGCAGGAGGTAGGTTTCTTACTCTTAAAGGAAGAAGTTTCCAATAAGCAAGGAGGGAAGGTTAGAATGACCCGTATCATATCGGATTAGAGTAATGGGCATCAAGGAGGACTGGGTGGCTCAGTCGGTTAAGTGTCTGCCTTCAGCTCAGGTCATGATCCCAGGGTCTTGGGATCAAGCCCAACAAGGGCTTCAGGCTCCCTGCTCAGTGGGGAGTCTGCCTCTCCTTCTGCCCTTCCCCTCCAATTTCCCCCCTGCTCACGCTCTCTCTCAGAAAAATAAATAAATAAAACCTTTAAAAAAAAAAAAGAGTCAAGGGCATCAATAAAAACTCTAATTTAATACGGACGCAGATGGGTAAGCACAGAAACAGATGTGTGGATACCTACAGGTTATTGTATATGCAGGTATGTCCTGGCTCTGCCTGCTAAGAGAGCTAGAAGCAATGACTCTCCCGTAGCAATGAGCCCCACCCCCAGTGCTCACTTTTATTATTTACATTAAATAATATATGATTTTAAATTTTAAAGTGTGGTTAGATTTATTAAGTTATTAAGAAAGGAAAGAAAAAGGAAAATGGGCTTCCTTGATTAACAGGTGTTGAGCTTCCCCGCCTCCCCCAGCGGCAGCCTAGAAAACCCAAATCATCAGTATTTGGAGGCAGACTCGACTCGCTCGTCCCGTGTCTCAGCATCATTGCCGCAGCCACGAAACACAGGGCTCATTACCTTCCCTCCTTGATTCAGCCCTTTCCTCCAAGGCAGGGTGCTGAGAGGGGTTCTAAAGAAGTTGGTTGGGTCATAGAGACAATATCCATGCCCCATGACCCCCGAGAAACCAGCAGCTCAGCCCTGACAGGACTAGGAAGGTGGGAGCAGGAATACAAAAGAGTCGGACTGATGCCCTTCCACTGGATGCTCTCTTTCCTCCCACCACGGCCGGTACCTGCCTGCCATACCCCCCGACCCTGCTGGCAAAAGAGTACTCAGAAGATAATCCACAACCCCCTGGTCTGAGCGGATGGTTCCTCCCTTCCCTGGACATGTCGCCATTGTCGCATCAGGCTTGTCCCCACGCCAGATCCCTCCACCCGGCCCCAATACGGGATAGGGGGTAGGTCTTATTCTTCTCTGTCTCCCTGGTGCCCAGGGCATGACAGGCTCTCAGTAAATGTTCAGCGAATGACCGAATGTTCAAAGGCCTGCAAAGGGTTCAGGAAATGTAAATATACCAAGTGTTTTTATACAGAGTGAATGCACAGCTCTTTAAAAAGTCACCTTTCGGGGGCGCCTGGGTGGCTCAGTTGTCAAGCGTCTGCCTTCAGCTCGGGTCACGATCAAGCCCGGTAAAGGGCTTCCTGCTCAGTGGGAAGCCTGCTTCTCCCTCTCCCACTCCCCATGCTTGTGTTCCTTCTTTTAAATAAATAAATAAAATCTTTTTAAAATATTAATTAATTAATTAATAAGTCACCTTCTTTCTTTTTGTCGTCCTCTCTCTCAGCACCCTGGCGCACATGTGGACCTTCCCAGAAGGAAACACAGCTGATCCAAGTGGAGTTGAATTTTGCAACTGTCCTCAAAATATACTCCATCACCTGCCACCACCCATCAGCTGAGACCTCTGTCAAGTTCTTGGTGTGGGTCATGATGGTCTAGATGCAGCACCATGCTGTTGCAATCTGTAATGAAAAATTCATATTTGGTCTCCATCTAGAGCTCCCGGAACGCTTAGAATTTCCGAAGTGATAGGAGCAACCAAAGCGTCTTTTGTTGCTCATAACAAGCCCCTTTCAAACCACACTTGAGTTTATGGTAATCACGTGACTTTTGGAAAGCACCCTAAGGAGGGGGACTGAGTGTCAGGAGAACCAACCACGCGATTAGAGACTTGGAACTTTCAGGCCACTGCCCCGACTCGCACCACCTCCAGGGAGAGGAGAGGGGCTGGGAGACTGAGTCCCATCACCAATGGTCAATAATGAAATCAATTGTGCCTGTGTAGGAAGCCTCAAGTAAAACCCAACAGGACAGGGCTAGTAGAGCTTCTGTGTTGATGAGCACATCAAGGTACTGGGTGGGAGGCACGCCCAGCACAGGCATGGAAGCTCCACGCCCCTTCCCACAGACCTGCCCTACAAATCGCTTCCACCTGGCGGTGCTGAGTTCTATCCTTTCCATGGCCATCGAGCAAGTAAACTGGTTTCCTGGGTTATGTGGGCCAACTGAGCAAATTAATCAAGCCAGAGAAATCACTGTGGCAACCTCTGATTTCCAGCCAGTCAAATACACAGGTAACAGCTGGCCTTGCCATTGGCATCTGAGGTCGGGGAAGGGGGTGAGGGGCGAGTAGGACAGTCTGTGGGATTGGGGTCTTAACCTGTAGGGCCTGATGCTTTCTCCAAAGCAGATAACATCAGAATTAAGTTAAGTTGTAGGACACCCAGCTCGTGTTGCAGAATTGCCTCACGTGGGAAAAACCATCACACAATCGGTACCCGGATACCAAAATATTCAGAGTATCAGATGCAGAATAAAGGAAAATAATAGAATTTTTTTTTTCCTTTACAGCATAACACACAAAAATCCTATGATGATAATGTCTGGGAACCTTGCAAAGGCTGGATCATTTGCAAAGCTCTTTTCCTACATGATCAGATCTGACCCTAAAACATTGTCCAGGGACAAATGGTGACCACTGTTTTACTGGGGAAGGTGGAACCCAGTTCAGAGGTAGCTGCCCAAGACAAAGCAGATATGAAGCCCACAGATGAACTTCTGATTCCAAGTCCAAGGGTTCCTTCCCTGGAATCTTGCTGCTCATCGCCTCATTGAGGAGATAAGCCAGTCGGTACAGAGAAAGAACGAGAGGGTTCTGTGTCGTGGGCCGGAGCCGTAAGGGAGGCCTCAGGAGGAGAGGAGCTTGAGCTGGACAAGTGGACAAGAGAGGCCATCCCAGGCCCAGGGCACAGCAGGAGCACAGGGAGGAAGCAGGACTTCTCAGGGCCTCTGAGAGGCACACTAAGGAGGTCTGGTGATAGGTACAGTGGCTTCACACTATGCACATCTGGGAATAGAGAAGCTCTGCTCTTGGTGAACTTGTGATGTACAAATGTCAACAAAAAATTAAGTTGAGGGGCGCCTGGGTGGCTCAGTGGGTTAAAGCCTCTGCCTTCGGCTCAGGTCATGATCCCGGGGTCCTGGAATCGAGCCCCGCATCGGGCTCTCTGCTCAGCGGGGAGCCTGCTTCCTCCTCTCTCTCTGCCTGCCTCTCTGCCTACTTGTGATTTCTGTCTGTCAAGTGAATAAAATCTTTTAAAAATTAGAAAAAAAATGAAGTTGAACTGTGGAGCCAAAATGTCCTTGACCAGCATGTGGTGACATAAACAGTCATTTTGCCCTTTTACATACTGTTAGGGCACAATGCTATGTTCAGATAGTTTGGGGGGCTTTTTCTGGCTTTTTAAGTTTTTACTTAAATTCCACTTAATTAACATACAGTGTTACCTTAGTTTCGGGGCTACAACATAGAGATTCAGCAATTCCATACGTCCCCTGGTGCTCATCACAGGTGACCTCCTTAATCCCCATCTCCTATATCACCCCTCCCCCCAGCCGCCTCCCCTCTGGGAACCATCAGTTTGTTCTCCATAGTTAAGAGTCTGTTTCTGCATCTGCCTCTCTTTTTTTCCCCTTTGCTCATTTGTTTTGTTTCTTATATTCCATATGTGACTAAAATTATATGGTATTTGCCTTTCTCTGATTGACTTATTTCACTTAACATTATACTCTCTAGCTCCATCCATGTTATTGCACATAGCAAGATGTCATTCTTTTTTTTTTTTTTAAAGATTTTATTCATTTGACAGAGATCCCAAGTAGGCAGAGAGGCGGGGGGGCGGGAAGCAGGCTCCTGGCTGAGCAGAGAGCCTGATGCAGGGCTTGATCCCAGGACCCTGGGATCATGACCCAAGCCAAAGGCAGAAGCTTTAACCCACTGAGCCACCCAGGTGCCCCGATGTCATTCTTTATTATGGCTAAATGATATTTTATATTATATATATATATATATATATATATATTTCACATCTTCTTTATTCATTCATCAATTGATGGACACTTGGACTGCTTCCATATCTTGGCTATTGTAAATAATACTGCTATAAGAACAGGGGTGTGTGGATCCCTTTAAATTACTGTTCTTGTATTTTGGGGGTTAAATACTCAGTAGCTCAATTACTGCATCTTAAGGTAGTTCTATTTTTAGCTTTTTGAGGAACCTCCGTACTATTTTCTAGAGTGACTGCACCAGTTTGCATTCCCACTAACCATGCAGGAGGGTCCCTTTTCCTCCACATCCTCACCAACACCTCTTGTTTCTTATGTTGTTGATTTTAGCCATTCGGACAGGTGTGTAGTTTTGATTTGCATATTTCCCTGATGGTAAGTGATGAACATCTTTTCATGTCTGCTGTTGGCCATCTGGATGTCTTCTTCGGAGAAATGTCTGTTCATGTCTTCTGCCCATTTCTTAATTGGGTTATTTGTTCTTTGGGTGTCGAGCTTTATAAGTTCTTTATATATTTTGGATACTAACCCTTCATCAGATATGTCATTAGTAAATATCTTCTCCCTCTGTAGGCTGCTTTTTAATTCTGTTGATTATTTCCTTCACCGTGCAGAAGCTTTTTATTTTGATGAAGTCCCAATAGTTTATTTTTGCTTTTATTTCCCTTGTCTTGGGAGTTTAAAGCCTTTGCTAAGATTATTAAGGAAAGGAGCATCCTTCAATGGAAACAAGGGCAGAGATTTAAAAAAAAAAAAAGAAGTTTACAAATGATAAGGAAAGGATCATGTTGTACATCCTAATAGCTAAAGCCTTTGACAATAGAAATAATTCTCAGAATCAAAGAAAATTCTGCCACATGTCAGGAGTGCTGTAACAGCAAACATGTACCAACCAGGAAGGTACGGTAAAGGAATGAATGAAATGGAAAGCTTCTGAGCACATACGCAGCTTAAAGGTCAGCGTGGACTCAATATGTGAGACTAATGTAATTAGAAGTCAGCTGGGAGTTATTTATTTAGTCATTCCATAAATATTTGTTGAGCATCTACTATGTGCCAAGAACTCTTCTAGAAACTGAGGATAGATCAATGAACAAAATGAAAGTTCCTGCTCTCATGGAACTTTGTAAGTAAGAAGAAATAGATGGAAAACAATGGGCTTACCAGGTGCTGTTAAGTGTCATGGAGAAAAATAAGCAACTGGGTTAGGGAATAATGGTGTGGGCAGGGCAAAGGAACATTGGTATTTGTACTCCGTGGTCAGGAAGACCTCTCGGAGGAGGTGGCTTTGGTCAGAGACTTACTAAAAGTGACTCTTTGAGATTTGCAGATTTAAACACAATGAAAAGGCAGCCAATGAAAATTTTGAAATTTTAAAAATTTAACTTTTGTTTAAATGTTTAAATATTTTTGGTTATTTAGTGTGGACTGGGGCAGAGGACTTGGCCTGCAAGACACAGAGTCTAGCAGGCTTAAGGCCCCTTGGGGAATGCTGTCACATTAAGAAGGCCTGTAAGCCAGCTGGGACACCAGGGCTGCTGGAATTTTCTCAGACACAGAGATTCTCAAGGAGCAAGTTTCCTGCTTGCTTTGCTTCTGTGTCAGCCAGCTGCCAATGGAGCAGAAACAGGTCTATTTTGGCAAAAGACGCATGATGATACAGTCATCACTAATAGATGGTAAGTGTATTTGATTTTAAAGCCTAAAGTTGACTCATGTCTCTATGAGGTAGAAATGATCTGGGAAATACAAACTTCAACAGTTTTTGCCATTTTGATCTTTAAAACCGACCTCGTTGGTTTGCTGCAGTGCTGGAACTCATTCCCTTCTCTTATAGTTCTTCGCGGAAAATAGACATTTGCTTTGCCTTCTCAAAGCTGGCAGGAAATCTTGAATGCTGTCATTTTGGGCCCTTCTGATGAGCCACATGTACCCTACACTCAGCACCCAGGGAACATCCCTTCCAACTTCGAGAGCACATTTGTCACGCATTTGCGGGCACCAGCCTGACACAGAAACTCTCATAGTTCAAATCCAGTGGCTTGGTGTGATGAGGCAGAAACAAAGCAAAGCAAAACTCCGGGGAAACACGAAACCAGCCCAGCTGTCAGCTCAGATGGCCTGACTCATGGCCTCTGTGCCCAGGGGGAGATGGGTTGGCCTCTGGTGACACTCCCACAAGCCAAATCAAGCACTCTGAGCTGGACTGTTCTGGGAGGAAAATGGGAACATATCCCTTAATTACTTAATATCCTAAGAGTCCATCCCTGTGATGTGGAATGTGAACTCTGGGCCATTACCTGGGTTTCCAGCTCAGCTTTGCTACTGACTGTGGGACCTGGGCAAACTGCCTCTATCCCTGCTTCACAGGACGGTTGTTAGGGTAAAATGAGATAAAATGGGAACTTACTATGTGCATGGAACATAGTAAGTTTTGAATCAATGGGAGCTAGAGGTATTATTTCTGTCCCCTGATGATCTCTTCCCTAGATGCCTGCAGTAGTCTCTCAACTCCACTGGATTCTTGCCTCCAGTCCTCACCTCCCATCCCATACAATTTTGCCAAGTCATCTTTCAGCATGATTCTAAAACCATCAGTGATTCCTCTGTCAGGATGTGTCCAAATTCATGCACAGGATGTATCAGACCCTTTACCATGTGACACTTCTTCACCTCTGCCATGCCACATGCCCAGCCTAGAAGGCCTCTCTCACCTTGATCACCTGCAAAACTCCCAATTCATTTCTTAAGATTCAATAAAAGCATCAATTCCTTCAACCTCCCCATGCACTCATTGCATAGTCAGTCATCTATTTCTTTTTTTTTTTTTTTTTTTTAAGGAAGCTCCACACCCAGCATGGAACCCAGCACGGGGCTTGAACTCACGACCCTGACATCAAGACCTGAGCTGAGATCAAGAGTTGGACACTTGACCTATTGAACCACCCAAGCGCCCCTCAAGCATTTATTTCTCTGCTTCCCGGAGAACACTCAGTGTTGGCTTTTATGATGGCACTTACTGCCATTGTTTGCCCGGCATTCTTCCCCTCTAGGCTGTTCTGTTTGGCCAGACCATGGGAGGGAGACCAGGTTCAAGGACCAGAAAGAATGGCAACTCAGACTCAAAGAGTGGTGCTTTTACTCTGGTTTTCCAGCACTTTAGCCAGCTGGTGATGCGTGGAACACGCACAATGGAATGCCATCCTCTGCTCTATGGTGCCAAGGACTTCAGGTGTTATTCTGAAGAGAGAATTGTTGTAAGAAGGGGAAATGAGGTGATCAGTTTTCAAGAACTGATTGTAAGGACCAAGACCAGAGGCAGGAGATGAGGGAGAGGAATAAGAGGTTGCAGTTTCCCCGACTAAAGAAGATGACAGCCTGAACTAGGGCAGTGGTGGTGGGCTGGAGAGAAATGGAGAGATTTGAGAGACCTCAAGGTCCCAGAACACAGTAACTGACTAGAAGCACGGGTGAGGAAGGAGTTGACTGGGGATGCTATTAGTTGAAGTAAGACAGAAAGTAGAATTCTACAGGAAGAGATTAATTCAGTAAAACACACACACACACACACACACACAAAATCAAGGGTACATAATGATGCAAATGGTGAGGGGCATTCCTTGATTCCCACAGGGAGTGTCCAAATTTCAGGAGTCTCACCAGCCTGCAGGGAGGAAGGAATTTGCTAGGTCAGGGAAGCCCAGAAATGAGGATTTTCTGCTTTTCACACAATTTTAGGACCAGGATAAGAACCCTGTAAGATCCTGTCACTGGTCCTAAGGTTAGGTTCATAATAACTTGCTGCACCAGTTATACAAGACACTTACTTATACAAATGCAAGGTTTCAGGGTAGTAGGCCTGACTCTGGCTTATCAGACTATACACCTTCTGCAGACAGAGACAATATCTACATACTAGAGAGAGAGATAGATATAGTAGGTGCTCAATAAGTGTTTTTTCAAAAAAATCAATAGCATCTATAAATACATATAATATTAACTTTGTAAGGTTATGTAAATTTGATGAGATAACTAGATAAAGTCAGACTAGTGTTTATATACAGAAAAATCTTGCTGGCATCTATTGGAAATGAAAGTAACCATGTTTAGCCTTACCCAAAGGGAGCTAATCTATTTTATCATATTCATTCAATTTTAATATCAAATCATTGATATTGAATTCAATTCATTGAATATCAATTCTTTCAATTTCTTTTTTTTTAAGATTTTCTTTATTTATTTGACAGACAGAGGTTACAAGTAGCCAAGAGAGGCAGGCAGAGAGAGAGAGAGGAGGAAGCAGGCTCTTCGTGGAGCAGAGAGCCCGATGTGGGGCTCGATCCCAGGACCCTGGGATCATGACCTGAGCTGAAAGCAGAGGCTTTAACCCCTGAGCCACCCAGGTGCCCCAATTCTTTTAATTTCTTTTAATTTCAATATCTCTATCTCTATCTACTGGGTTTTTTTCCTATACATACATACCAGTGACAAAATTTAATTTATAAATAATTTATAAATATTTAATTTATAAATTAGGCACAGTAAGAGATTAACAACAGCTCTTAATAAGATAGAACAATGATAACAATACAGTGTAACAAAAGTAATGTGAATGTTTTCTCGCTTTCTTTCTCAAAATATCATAGTGTATTATGCTCACCTTTCTTCTTGGGGTGATGTGAGATGATAAAATGCCCACGTGAGGAGATGAGATGAGGTGAATGACAGAGGCCTTGTGACCTAGCTTGAGACATCTACTGACCTTCTGCTGCCCGAACATGGTTGACCTGGAGTAACTGAGACCGTGGAGATAAAACCACAGATAAGGGGGGACTCCTGTAAAGAAGAGCACATTTGAAGCTGGGAGATAAGCGTTTAATTACTGACCCACTCTTTTATTTTGAAATTACTAAGAATAACACTGTGTTTGTAATCTGTAAGACACAATGTAGTATTTTTTAAGTTCTCTGTTGAGCAATCAAGAGCTTCCTGTGTTTATTTTTAATGGATCTGAGTTCCTACACGTCAAGGTATGTTTTTGAGCCCAGTAAATAAATGCTCCCACGATACCCAGAAGCATCTGCATATCACATTCCATTACACACTGTCGACTAATGTTTGAGCAGCTATCATATACCACCTGTTATTCTAGGCACTGGTTTCTTATCCACTGGTGCCCTGGCATGTTGGTGAGTCCTCTAAACCTCTTACACGATTCACAAATCCCTTTCCCAACATCCTCTTGCCATTTACATTCATTATCCCGTTGATCCCCCAAACCACATGTGGAAACAGAGATGAATATACCCTCGTCACTGAGTGAACAAAGCCTGATTTGGAAAGGTGGTCAGTTTACACACATATCTGCAATTAGCTGAGCCATTATTTACACCCAAGGCTTCTGATTTAAAATCTGGGACTCTGCGCCCACAATAGGATGTCCTTCGTGTGAATAGTTTATCAGGTTGGCTGGAGGCATAGACCTTCTGGGGAAGATTCAGAAACGATTTCATAGTCTCCCCAAGCAGGCCCAGATCCCCTATAGCCCCACATCAGTACCCCCAACCAGCCCAGCCACCCCACGTGACTGACCACACATAGCATCTTATCTGAAATCCTACAAGGTGGAAATGCCAGGTGGCCTGACAACTCAGAGGCATACTAAGGGCAATGGAGAGCTTCACCTTAGCATGCAAAAGAGGAAAAAAAGAATGCTCCACTCCTCTCCCTTTTGCTACCCCCATCCTCCTACATTCCCCACATAAATATTCATGGCACCTCACAACAACATCCCCAATTAATAGAAGAGGGGTCGATGAAGAAAACCAGCCAGTAAGGAAAGCCAGGTGAGCCCCGTGGTCATTAATGAAAGCAGACATCATACCCAGGGCACGGAGGTGGTGAGGACGCAGGGTGCTGTAGCAGGGCTTTGATGTTCACAGATGATTTAATTGCCCCCTATCCCCAATAGCAGACAAACAGATCAATGAGAACCAGCAAAGCTCCTTGAAAAATGGGGCATGGCCTTTTATCTCAGAAATTTCAAAGACCCTTTACGAACACTCATTAGGCCCAACCTCATTCCA